>JAAMXS010002942.1:4213-33707 GCA_019693525.1 Cylindrotheca fusiformis | reverse complement strand
CATTTTCCATCCACTGCAATATATATATATAGTATGTTGTTGCCTGGTCGTTTTTATTCGTGTGATGCGTGTACATTTTTGTCTTGGGGTAGCACAAAAAATTATTAAATTTCACGAATCTTGACAAAATCTCGTGTTTGCACTTTCAAGAAAAATGGTTCCTCCTCCTCTTTGTCGTTGTCATCGTCACCACCGTCGCAGTCGCCCTCGTCATAACAACAAGAATACAACAACAAGTATGATGGGATCCACCACCAGTGCATTAGACGATTATGTCATGTCGATATTACAAAGCAGAAATGCTTCCGAGTTCAAGGTAGTTACAGATGCTGCAGCATTGCCTACCAATGAGTTGTTGGATCAAGTCTACAGCAGTAGGTATACTACTAGGAACTCATGCAGCAGCAGCAACAACAACAATACAACTTCGGATCATTCAAGAATATCACTGGATTTCACGACCTTGAAGGATGACTTCTATAGCGAAGAAGAAGAAGAATGCAAAAAGTATAGGTTGGAGCAAAGTACCATTATGGAAATGGACATTTCGGACTGGCTTTCGGGTGATTCCAGTTGCGAACATCATCAGTCATCATCATCATCATGCTTCCAAAAGGACTTGCCCTCATCATCATCATCATCCTACAATGATATCATGAGACGTCCAAGTGACGTACCGCAAGCCAAAATTGCAGTACCCAGATCAGCATGAGAGGCTGATGGCACGTCTCAGAGCAAAAAATGGCTATAGAATATAGTTCTGCTGAAGTATCGCATTGATGCTCTCGCAAGTCTTTCGCATGTATAGTAATATTCACAAGTAAACACATTAATATATATACTAATACATCATCAACAACACCAACAATGATTATATGAAATCCAAACTTTCATGCCTCGAAAAAGCAAATAGACAGCTTCTTTTCCTTCTTCCGTCTCCACGCTAATACTATATCCCATTTGACCTTTTTGATGACCGGTTGTTCGACACCACCAAGTAGGCCATAGCTACAGCCAGTCTTTGAACAAGCTCCGCTTCTCTATTATCATCCAGGTTGGAAAGTTCCGACTGGATCAGATTTTGGAAACATTCCACGACTAGAGTCGCCGAAGAAGAAGAACTGCTGATCACAGTTTTGGCATCCTCATAGGCAGTTTCCAAAATATTACGTTGTGGTGATGGAAGTGCACGTGGTTTCAGAATGATACCCCTTTCCACTTCCATTTCTGTTTGAAAACCAGGAAGTAATCGACCTTCATCTTCAAAGTCATACAAAAGAATCGCCTCTACGACCCTCATCGTTGTTGTTGGTTCGTCTCTACTACTACTACTAGTAATAGTAGTAGTACATTGTTGGATTCGATCAAAATATCGATTGGAATCGTACAGGTCCCTGTTATTGGCAGCCTGACGAGGGACACCAAATTGAAATATCACATCGAATAGAGGCAACGTTATATCATTGGCGGCCAAGTCCGTCGTGACAAACAATCTGCACATGACACGATCATCATCATCATCATCATCAGTAATAGCTTGTTCGATCAGTCGAGTCCGTTCCAACTTTGACATGTCTTCCTCCAATGTTATTACATTGACGTTTTCGGATAATGCCAAAACACTTGATACTGCTTTTAATTCTGCCTTGGAATCGACAAAGATTACAACACCATTTCGTGGAGGAAATGGTTCCAAGGAAGCAATTATATCCAACGCCAATATGGCTCGATCGGATGATCTTGTTGCCGTATGCCAATGATTGACGACGATTCGTCTGGTGGATGTTGGTGTTGGTGTTGTTGATTCTTGCTTCTCCTTCTCGTCCAATTTCACAGAATGATCCTCGTCCATCTCCGTGCTTTGAGTAATCTGCTCCCGAACCTCAGCAACAACGGCATCTGCTTGTTCTTCTATTATTCTCTTGTTCACCATCAATTTGTCTTCTTTTTCTTTTGTGTCATCTACTAGTAGTAGAGCTTCTTCTTCTCCAGCACCATTGGGTTCCTTTTCTGATGCACCATCACCATTGGGTTCCTTATTTTCTGATGCATCAGCAGTAATAGGTCTTATTGGGATGATGACTGGGCCAATTCTTCGTTTGCCATTTTTCTTCGTCAATATGGATTCTTCACAGAACTCAAGTACCGATTTCGACATGGAACTATTCGTAGTAGTAGTCACCAAAATTTTTTGGCAACAACAATAACCGCTGATGCGATTGTTGTTATTGTTCATCATTTTCAAAATTGCAGACATGGAATGTTTTTCTTTTTCTTCTTCTTTGGAATTCAAAATGGCGTCTACCTCATCCACAACCACAGTTTGAACATTGGAAAGCTCGACTGTACCTTCCATTATATATTCCAAAACTCGACCCGGAACACCAACGACCACATCAACATTTTTATTTCGAAACATATTCATTTGATTTTGCGCCAGGGGGACTCCACCACCACCACCATATACAATAGCAACAACATTGTCGGGACGTAGTGGATGATATCGAGCAAATGTCTTGCCCACTTTTGTTGCTTCCGTCTTGGATGGTACCAACACAAGTATTGTCGGTTTAGTACTAGTATTCGTATTGCCAGCAGTAGTAGTAGTAGATTCATTCATATCCTTCTTTTGCATCTCGTTGACAAGCCGGTCCCGACGATTGCGTCGATTACCTCGACGGCCACGCTTTTTTGCACGATTGGAAGGAGGCTCTTCTTCTTCGTGTTCTACCACCACATTCGTTGTTGTTGTTGTTTCAAAATCCGGTTGTACTATTAGTCGGGCCAAAAGAGGTAAAATATATCCAAGAGTCTTTCCACTACCAGTTGGACCATTCATAATAACTACCTCTTCTTGCCCTGATGAAATCGCTTGATACCATTTCTCTTGAACCGGATATAGCGTCGGTTTCACTAACTCTGTTTCCAAGCACAACTTTTCATATAGTTGAGGAGGCAGTATATCCGACAATACCATCGTACTGATGGTCTCATTCAATACCACTTCTTCTTCTTCTTCTTCATCGCCATGTACTGTCATTTCCTGCTCTCGTCTTTTTTGCAACCTTTCCAACAATTGGAACTCCTTGTTGTTGTTGTTGTTGTTGGACATGGTTTCAATTAGATGATCAAGTGGGTCTTCAGCAACAACTGGGCTGTCTTCTGTTGGTGCTCGACTTGATGATGACGACGACGATGACGACGACTCCATAGGCTATAAAGAAATACAAATAAATTAGTCAAAATCCAAGCACACAGACCTCCTAAAATGCTCAACAATCGAGACATACCTTTCTAGAAGGGCTTGAGAATGGAGATGGCTCATCTTGACTCAAGGCAGATTCCGATGTTGGATCAACTCTTTCTGATGAAGTTGCATCTTTTGCTAAACCCTTCGTATTGGTAGGAGGAGGAGGAATCATCTTGCTGTTGAAGTCTTCGACTGTATCTTTCAGCCCATTCACGTTTGGCGATGCAGCGAGTTCATCTTCGACCTCTTCGATTTGGCTTCTCAAGATACTTGCTTCATTGATGCTGCTACCATCAATCTCAGCTTGAATATCGTCATCCACCTCCTTTTGAATACTACCATCAATCTCTGCTTGAATATCACCATCAATCTCTGCTTGAATATCACCATCAATCTCTGCTTGTATATTGCCATCAATCTCCGATTGCAACGCTTTCGCAGCACCAACAGCAGGTGGTTCGGGCATTGGGAGTGCCTCGTCGGGTGCGTCCTCGCCATTGTCGAGTGCACTCATTTCCACAGCCGCGTCGTAGGGTGTCAAAAAATCATCCTTATCAATACTCAAAAATGCTCGCGATTCCTTTGACTTGGGCCATGATCGCGTGGTCCGATTGGGTGGCTTTGCGGCGGCACTAATAGCACTCTCCGCCAGGTTGCCTTTGGTTTTGCCATTCGGTACCTCCGTACTTGTTGTCGTTGCAGATGGTTTCACTGGAGTCGACGGAGAAGTGGACGTCGAAGTGACATCAATGATCGTTTCTCGGGGCTCTTCTACAGGAACATAGCGAGTCCACGAGTTCAATTGTCCATTCGAATCTTCTTTCTTCACTTTTTTTTGGTCAGCTTCTTGTTTGTGCTTCTTTAGGTAGTTTTCTATCCTTCTTGCCTCCTCGCTATCCATGTCAACCCATGTGTGATTCTGGAACGGTGATGAAGCAACGCCATTCGTATTGTCACCACCACCACCCGTCCTCTGATTTGTCGTGGATGCTGCTGCTTTTGTCTGATTGGATTCCCTCCGTTGCTTTTTGGGTACTGGCTGCCGCTGATGTTGTTGTTGTTGTTGTTGATGATCCTTATGAGTATTTAAGGATTCCAATCGTTCAATGAGATCTGTCTTGGTGCCCTTATCTGACAAACCTCTCGATCGTAGTTCTTTTTGCAGTGCCAACACCGTCTTTCGACCCCAGTCCACATTATTGATTGCAGATGATAAGGTAGTGATGGTGGAGGAATAAGTGGCAGATTTGATAGAATGTATTGATGATGATGACGATGGGAGATTGAATGCCTTTATTAGGACGACACAAAGCAATAATGGAAGCAACGAAACCACTCGTCTCACAACAGACAATAAGCTCTTATTCTGCCTGTAGGTGGTCATTTCCTTCGTTCGTAGACGATATGCACCAGAATGGTTTCCTACTTGAATCTCATCGATTTACAGCTCGTTCTTGTTATTCTCTCTTTCCTATAGAGATATCACATCAGTACACCTCTCGTGATGGGTGATGGCAAGAGAGAGCGTTCTTGTTTATATTAATTGGCGAAGCCCATGTACGCGTACGTACAAAAAAGGGGGGTGGAAGAAAATAGAGACCTTCCCTATTGGTGGACAGTGTTCTTGGGCTTGACGTCATATACGTCATTATGAAACTACCGTTAGGCTAAAAAAATATCATACATACCTACATACATAAGAGCTGAGCGGACTGAAAAATCCTGGTTGGAACTTATAAAGTTGCTAATATTCAACCACCATGTTGGAACTTATATAGTTGCGAGAAGACAGAACATTGTTTCTAATGCGTTAAATTGTTCTACCAGCAACAGCCGAAGACACCAATACTACCCCTGTCTACACTGCCAACTGCATTCTCATTCCAAATCCTCGTTGTCCCACCAGAGTTTTTCAGCTGCCGTCTCGGCCCTTTTTTCATCCACTTCAATTTTGGAAAGTTGAAACTGTTGCAAGAGCTCTGGTCTTACATAGTTGACAAAGGGTGGTTCTGATAGCACCTTGAGTTCATCATCCGATAGAGCAGAAGACTGTATTCTGTGATTGACACCCAGCCGGTCCGTCAATTCGTTTCCAAAGGCAATTAAGAAATCGACAGATAGAATGGAAACTTCTAAATCACCCCAGTCAGTAGCTATTTGTTCCAACCAGACTTCAAATGCACGCGTCAACGCAATAGAATCGGCATTCTCTTTTCCCATCCTTGCAATGGCATCCAGCATTTGACGATCGTCAAGAATTTCGTATTCTTGCCATTCCGATTGTTGCATACTACTACTACTACTACCACCGTTGAATGATAGTCGATCCGAAAAGGCATAGGCATCCCAATCCCTCTTATAATCTGCCTGTATTGTTGATGTGACGGATTTCTTTGCCAAGAGGATTGCACCAAACAAACTGAAATTAGCATCATCGGACTCTTCATTATTCCCCCACCAAGTCAGAGGCGCTGGAGCTCCCTGATGAGGTTGATACGGATTTCGTAAGATATTGTACAAATCACGACGAACCGAGGCGGTAAACATGGCTTCATCATTTTTCCGTAGTTGCAATTCTTCCACTGTTGGCTCTGTCACTTGACATACAATAATATCCTTTTGTATTGTGGCTTGAAATCCAAAATCCATATCGTCGGCAGCGGTGCTCCTTATTATTGGCAGAATTGTTGAGACCGAACGGCGGGAAGGGTCCACGAGACGCGAGTATTTGATGGTCTCATGAAGTAGCTCCTGAGGGAAATGGTGAGGATGAAATGAATCCACCACCTCAATAAGCAAGAACGTGCATATAGCTGTCAATGCAATTACGCTCCGCATATGCGCGAACTGGTTGCGATAAGAGATGGCAAAACAAAAGTTCTCAAAGCCCTAATGTACGGGGGATGAAAAAGCCACAGATCAGTGGCTGGCCTATGGGCAAAAGCAGAAACTCCCTATCAATGAGTCTTCCACTTCGGGTTTTTTTGTATTGTCTCGACGACAGACGAGAGAGTGTATGGTTGAGGGTGTGGAAGATTGAAACGACGATGAGATGCATCATCATAATGAGGCGGCGCGGCGGGCGTTGAAATTCGAATTTCCCCCCATTGCGTTCACATAAGCAGGGCCGGTGCTCTTGTCGATCTTAAAAAGTCCTTCCTGTTGAACCATGAGAGTCATGGGGCTTAATCTTGAGACCAACAGGCAGGAAGACTGTGCCAAACAATCAGCAAAGCGTATGCGCATACTGTAGGAGAGGTACTAAAACTTGACACTAAACTTATTGACAACTGGATGACAATGATAAGAGAAGACCCGAATCGGTGGGGAAGTGTAGTGGAAGAGAATCTAGAGCTACATGAAGGAGCTTATAGAGGCCTCAAAAAAACCCAGCACCAGCGTTGAACTTACGAAAAGACACAGGCCGTTCGACTAGTAGATTTAGTACTATTGGCGTGACACTCTATCTATCTATCTATCTATCTTGAGACTAAGATTGAGAGCCTAGAAGGCATAATGCATTTCTTGATAGTCTGAACTACTAGTCGTCATGATCCATCATCGGTTGGTGGCACTGGAACCAAAACAAAACAACACAAGTCTCTTGTGAAGATTGAAGGCTAACTCCTACTAGTCGAGATTTCGAAGCCGGCTACATTGTCTAATAGAGGTACTTTAAAAATATAACAGCATATTATAGAAGAATCTACTGTCCTAACATAAATAAAGGATCGAATTTTTGGTCGTCCTTTGTGAACAGGGTAGAAAGTGAGAGGCATATCGCAACAAGTGTGGATTAAGAAAACTGAAATACTGACCTGCGGTTGCTGCTGCATGGACTGCATTGGCTGCTGCATCTGCTGCTGCATTGGCTGTTGCATCTGTTGCTGCATCGGCTGCGGCTGCATCGCCTGTTGTATCGGCTGCGGCTGCATTTGTTGTTGCCCGAAAGACTGTTGGTGAAAAAACTGAGGCATAGGAACTGCAAAAGTGAAGCGAGAGAGACAAGATGAGTAAAAAACTACAATTGTTCGTCAACAGTATTCTGAAAGAGAGAACCTACCCGCTTGTTGCTGTTGTTGTTGCTGCTGTTGCTGCATCATCTGAAACTGCATCTGCATTAAGTGGGTAGAAAAAGTAAGGTATCGATCTAGATGAACGACTTCTGAGTTGAAGATTTCAAGCTTACCTGTTGCTGACGAGATTGGAATTGTTGCTGCTGTTGCGGGTTAAAATTCGTGTTGCCACCCCCGAACTGTTGGTAATTCTGATGATATTGTTGCTGAAGCTTGAATATGTCAGGGATACGGCGCGAGAAGAATGTGCACTTTTCGGTCATGCTTTCTGGTTGATTTCTTACCTGTTGCTGCTGGGGGGCTTGGTATTGTTGCTGCGCTGCTTGAAACTGTTGCTGTTGTGGAACTTGGTACTGCGGTTTCTGCGCTTGTTGGGAAGCCTGGAACTGCTGTGGCGGGGATGGTTGATACTGCTGTTGCGAAGTTGTCTGATAAGTCTGCTGTTGCTGTGGAGGCTGCTGGAAGAAAGTCTGCGACGTCTGTGTTGGAAGTTGCATGGGTTTCATGTACTGGTTCGGCTGCTGCGGTTGTTGTTGCTGTTGTACCTTTTGCTGTTGTTGCTGCTGAATCTGCTTCTGCTTTTGTTGCGCCTTTGTAACCTTTACAGCAGGTTTTCGCCTTTGCACTTTCTTTGTTGCAGCTTCATTTCCTCCGGGTGCCTTTCGCTTCTTTGCCGTTGCGGTAGATGTTGCTGCTTTCAATGAAGCTGGTTCCGCCTTCTTGCTTGCCGTTTGTTCTGTGCTTGCGGCAGTCTTCTTGCTGGTACTAGGTCTCTTCATCAACACAGGCTTCATTGAAAATTTATACCCCAACGAAGAGGCTTCCTTTGTCGTGTTGAGAGGGTCGATTTCAGCAATTTTGGCTGTGAAGAGCAGACAATAGCATTGAGGAGACAGAGAAAAGGAGCTACACCGAGATCAAACAAAACAAAGAACCTACCAGCCGATGAGCTGTTCGAAGGGGTCGTTTCAGCCAAACTTGTCGCAGCGGCAACTTCTGATAGCGGAGCAGCAAGGGATCTCAAATCCCTGGGCTTGACTAAGCAAGCGGCTTGGCGCCCTGGAGCCGAGTGAATCTCCGACAAGTTTTTCTGAATAACTCTGGAAACAGGTGTTTTCGGGAGGATCGTTCTTGGTCCAGCGCTGGGAACATCCAGCACAACCTCCCATCCTGTAGAAGCACAAGTTATTAACATTTGTTATCAGAAAACCTGAATTCCATCAAATGTCTCAAAGAAGGTGCATTGTGAGCTTACCAGGTTCCGCCCATGACGACGACGGAAGAGACGATTTTGGGTTATCTTTCTCCGCTGCTGGGTGCATTGCCAGAAGAAGCTTCCTTTCGGCATCAAGAATTTCATTCTCCGCATCAATTTTAGAAGTCTTTCGACTAGCCTCCGCTTCAGCCACACGCTTCGTCGTGCTCTCACGAAGATCCAGCAATGCATAGTCGATGGGAGGCCGAAGTACAATTTGCTGTCGCCTTCGACTTATCTTGTTCCACAAACTCTTTCGAAGCGGTTTCGGGAGGACAGGCAAACTCTGAACCCAGATATTTGTTGTCAAGCTTTTGCGCTTCTGATTCAACTGTTCTCGTCTCTTGGAAGCAGTGAAACTGAGAGCTGTCATTACGTCCTTGACACGAGTTGAAACACGATTTGCTTCTTCTGCCTCTCTGCTCGTCCTTGAACGAATACTCCCGATATCTGCAAGAGCCGCTCTCTTCTTCTTAAGATTCAAAGCGGCAGTCGTTGCTGCACGTTTCGACTGCATAACGGCTTGCGAGTGCTTTTGAACCAACGACTTGATTTCGGCATGCTTTGCTCTGCCTACCTTTTCTCGCTTTTCAGAAGTCTCTACAGCTTGTTTCAACTTGACAGTAGCATCGAGCAACCTTTGTTGATCATTCGGATTCGCCGTGGGCAGAGGTTTGCCGTCTGGATATTGGAAGTTGCGTTGATGAGGATGAAGCGCCGAAACAATAAAGAAGACCGAAACCTTTCTTCAAAACTTACCGGGGCCCAAATACCTGCTAAACTTGGTACGGAAATTCTGGAGAGCGATTCTCCTTTGTTCAGCATCTTTGATGGCCTCCTGCACCCTCGGGGTGATATCATGCTCTTGCTTTTGGAGTTTCGCCAGATTCTTTTCCGCTTCGTGGAACGTCGCTGTCAATTCTTTGACTTTCTTATCAAGTTCGCCCAACTCGGCAAGTTCTTTGTCAGTGACAGCTGTCGCTCGTTGCAATGATGCTGTTTCCTCACTTGTGCGTAGATCAGTCATGACGCATTTTACATGACCTCCATTGATTGCAACGGAATCACCCCAATTGAAGCGGTCGGCACCGTAGCCCGTCGGGATTTCGCCACAGATAAGGCACTCCACAAGATCTCTCGCTTTGATGCCCCACGGGATAAAGTGCTTCTCTTCGGCAGCGGTGGGAGTCTTAACTTCTTCCTTTTGACCAGTTCTGTTTGCTTCATCGTCACGTTTGTCAGTGTATTGGTAAATCCATATTCCTTCATTGTGTATCTCAACTGCCAGTTGCTTGGGAATTGGGCTGAGCGTCCCCTTGCGATGTGTGTGGCGAATTGCCGCACCTGACTTTTCATGAACGGAATCCTTGAACCAGAGTCCACCTGTTTTGATGGGCACAGGAGGTCGTAATTCGACCTTATCTTCCGCCAAGGCACTCTTGACGACTTCCTGTGGAGACAAGAGTGCGGGGTCCGGTTGATCTCCAATACCAGAAGAGGGTTTGGCAGTATCGTCGAGTTCTCGCAAAGTCTGAAGTATTGCATCCTTCTCCTTCCTGATTCGCTGGATATGTCGTTTGACATACCGTTGACGCAAATGATTGAATCGTTGATACATGCTATTGTAAATGCTGTGGCGATTTCGGTCCATGTCGGACACCTTCTTTTCATATTGAGCCCGGATTCTTTCGCTGTCGCGCTTGTAATCGGAATCGCACCGTCGCTTCACTTCCTCCCCCTTGGCCGAAAAGTCCTGAAGTTGCTGCTGTTGCTTGAGACGCATCTGCTGTGACGCATTGTGCCACTCCGCACTGGCGAGTTGCTCGGGAAGCCGACGCTGCTGAGCCTGCTGACGATGCTGTTGAAGGAGGTCTTGCGTGTCCTTCTGGTGCCGCTTCCGCAAGGTGTTCATTCCATCATTGATCTTTTGTTGATTATGATTTGTCTTGCTAGTGTACAGCTGTCGCAACCGTTCCATGTCCCTCTTTTCGTCCAAGAGTGCTTTTTCTTTGTACTTTTCAATACTTCGATCGGTCGAAGCCTTCTTGCTCTTTAACAATTCATCAATGATAATCTCAATTTGCCTTATACCGGTCTTATCAGCAAGCTCCAGCTTCTTAAGTTCTTCCCTAAGCCTCGCTTTTTTCTTGTCGATTTGAAACTTGGAATAGGCTTCATCCTGATCTTCATGAGGTTCCTGAAAAAAGCTAAGAGAATCTTGATATTCCTCTTCGACGAGTGCGGCAATTTCATCTTCATCGACAAACATTCGTTCTTCCTCCAACCACTTGGAATAATCATCGGTGTCATTGTTGTTGTTGTTGCTGCCGCTGCTATTACTACTTTCATCCGACGAAGAAACCACTGGCGTCGGTTGTGGTGCTGGTTCAACTTTGGATCCTTCGTCACCACCACTCATGTCATGGTCTGCAGTAGTACTAGGAGTGGTGGTAGTGGTAGTAGAAATGCGGATTGGGACCCGTTGGACTTTTTTCGTGGTTCGACGCTTCTTCTTCTTCTTGGCATCAACTACTTTGGACTTTTTTTGAAACGATTGAAACGGATCCACTCCATCCTCATCTTCACTTTCCACCTCCACCGCCCATAGTTCTGGAACGTAGACTGGTTTCTTGGGTGGCGATACCGGCTGTGCTGATGGTGCTGGTCCATCCACCACAACTGATGGTTTTGGTCCGTCCACCACCATCACCGTCGTTTCTTCATTGCTCGGATGATGGCTAATACTAGTACTATTACTCTCAGTGGTGGTGGACCCAGGATCTTTTTTGACTTGTTGTGCTGGCTGCTTTGGTTCTGGAGCAGCAGCAGCAGCAGCGGTTGCTGCTACTACTACTGCTGGCACCGATGAAGGGACATCCACATCCATGTCATCGTCGCGTGCCGATTCTTGTGGTTTGGCAGTTGCAGTTGCTGATGATGATGATGTCTTGGCAGCGACCACTTCTGGCTTGTCCATTGCAGTACTCGAAGTAATAGTAGTAGTTTCTTCTTGGGCCCTTGGGGCAACATCCGCCACTGCTGCGTCTGGTGTTGCTGCTTTTGGTTGGGCGGTTGTATTGCTTCTTGCTTGACCAAGAATTGCCTTGTCGTCTTTACCTCCATCATCATCACCACCACCACTAGGAGTACTTGTACTAGCACCACCTTGTTGTTTCGGTGATGCTTGTGGTTTTGGTGGATGTTGATGTTCCTTTTTCATATTGGATGTTGGAACAGTCGTTGCATCCGAATCAATGGTGGTGGTAGTGGCAGCAGTTGCACTGGTAGTCTTCTTGGGCGCTGGAGGTTTTGTCGTTTGGTCTACTTCCATGGGCAAAGTCTTATTAGGTGTGTCGATTTTGGAGGGCTCTGGTGCAGACGAACTGGTTGGTGGCGTTGATTGAACCGGTAAGTCCATCTTGGTGCTGCTGCTACTGCTGGACTGCGATGGTGCTGCTGCTGCTGCCACCTTTGGTTCTTCTTTGGTTGTTGTACTAGTGGCGTCGTGTTTTGACTCAACTAATACTTCTTGGATACCACTGTCCTTGGGTTCCACTACCTTGGATTCCGTTTCTGACTTGTTGGTGGATGGTGATGGGTCAGTCTCCATTGGAGTAGGAGAACTATTGTTGCTGTCACTGTTGCTGCTAGCACCATCATCATCATCATCATCCTTCTTCTTCTTGGGCCCGCTCTTCTTGTTGGAGGGAGGAGATTCCGGTTTCTGGTCAACATTATCATCAGGGGTGGCAGCAGCAGGTTTTGGTTTCGGACTAGCAGACTTCTTGGTTTCCACTACAGGATCGCTGATGGCTCTTTTAGTTGTTCGGCGGGTCGTACTATTGTCATCCTGTTTTTTCTTGTCATCGTTCTCAGTCGGAGGTGGGGGTGTCAATGATGGTTTCGCATCCTGCTGATGGTCGGTATTGGTGGATGGATTCTGTTTCGGCTGTTCGGGAGACGACGATGACGACGTTTCCGTTGGTTTGGAATCCTTATTTTCCACCGTCGTGCTGATAGGGTCTGCCTCGGATCCCTTTGGAACTATTGTCTTATTGTTGGAATCTTCTTTCTTGATGGCGGGTTTGGTCTTTTTGGATTCGGTAGTCGTCGGCGGCGTAGCTGTAGGAGGAGTCGACGATTTTTTCTTTTTCGTGTCCTTTGTCTCGTCGTCGGACTTTGGCTTCTTCGTTTCGACTACCTCTTCCTCGTCCTTTTCTTCTTCGTCCTTCTCCTCCTCTGCCACTACTGTTTCTTCTTCTGTCTTGTTGTTGGCTTTTGCAGCCGTCCTTTTCTCCTTCTTGTTGCTGACGTCCTTTGTAGTAGGATTATTATTATTATTATTCTTGTTGTTGTTGTTGGCATTGGCGTAGTCCTTTTGAACCTGAGGTATTAATTGTGACAATGGTACTTCATCTTCTTCGTCAAAGGAATCACTGCTGCTTTCTTCTTCCTCCCTAGTAGTATTACGAACATTGCTTTTGCTTGCTTTGACAACTTTTTTGGTCTTTCGAGCCATGATGGAAAATTAACGATGTTCTATTATGTAGTAAGAGGAGAGAGAGAAAGGCTGCCTATAGCAACCCTATACAACACCAAATAGGCAATGATAACATCAAGGATCCGTCGCTGCATGCCAAAGTTTGGTGACCATTTCTACGAGGTCTCGCTGAAATAGTTCGACACTACAGGTATAGAGCCTAAGATAGCTCCTGAGAGATTAACTAGTGGAGATGCTTCTTGCATTTCATGGTGATGGTTGATTGATTTGGATGAATTGGTAGTGGATGGATCATTTGATTTATGTGTGGAGATAGACTTTTATCATACAGTAGTTCATTTAGTTTTAGGGGGGAAAGGGATGTATTCAAAAAATTCGTGCTTTAGCTTTGTGTGTGTGAAGACCCATCCATATATATATATGGCGAATATAGTTTCACTCAACTCACACTCTCTCACGCAGCAGGAGCCACTGGGTATAACTTTTCAAAAATGAGATATGCCGTATTTGCAAAATAGCCTTGGAACTCTTCTGTAGTAATACTACTACTACTGCAAATGTTCTCCTCCTTGTTGCAATCCACTAGAAACATGAGTGTGGAGAGCAAATGTTGAAAGCATTGTTCGGCCTTGTCCCAACAATGACTTTCTCGATACAAGAGACCCAAGTTGTTGACAATGGCCATACAAAAGTACGGTGAGGCATCAAACAATGTTTCTTCCTGATACAATCTGTACGTTAATCGGTACAATTGAATCGACTTTTTCACAAACAGACTGTTATTGAGTGATTCCTGTCGCAACTGATGGGCGGCCAGTTGATAGGCCAATGCCGTATTGAAAATGAGAACCACCGTCACAAACAGGTACGATTCGGCCACGGCTTCACCATTGATGGCGGCATTGGCATTCGCATCGCAGTAGCAACATGGTGATGGTGGTGATGTGGATGGTGATGACTTGGACGATGCACCGCCGTCGCAAAGAATGTGCAGCGGTTGTCGGTACATAAAGACACCATCCTGATGCTGCTGCTTTGTGCCAGCAACATTCAACGCAACCGAAACTGAGGAATGTTCTTGGTTGCTGGTAGGAGTAGTAGTAGAAGTACCTTGATGATGATGATGATGATCCATGCAGTGATCAAAGCATAGGGCCGTGAGTGTAGTAGGTTCCTCCTCCTGCTGCTGCGATGCCATCGACTGTGATGCTGCTGGTGGTGGTGGTGGTGGCGTTGGCTTGAAGTTTCGTGCCATATTCAGAGCCCTTCCAAAGGCTGAAATGGCAGGTTCAAAATCACCTGCATTCAACAGTTCGATACCGTTGTCATTGATAGTGGATAGTTGCTGCAATTGCAATTTGAAATCCATAAAAGCACCAGTTGCCTCGTCAATGTTGGTGTTATTGCACTTCATCATGTTTTTCTGTTTTCTTTGTTTTTTGTGAAAGACGCGGATCTGTTGAGAAAGAACAAACAAATTGAAGGCTTTTCTTCTCTTCACGAATCTAAGTACGAATGTTCGGATTGTATTTTGGGGAACTCTTAGTCCGTTCCTGTGTTATTTTTCTTTATTATTACGACACATGCCCGAACTTGAATAGCGGGTGGATTCTTCCTTTGTTGTGGTTAATTACTGAAAATTACTTAGATATGAGTGTCACGCATCTAGTATTCATACTACTAGTCGTGTATCCGATATATTTTTCGTCTTGGGAACTGGTTCACAGAGTTCTCGTCACGAGGAGGGTTCGCTGTACGGAACAAATGGATGAAATATTCGTCTTGTGGAGAATACGTACAATATAACACAAATATAAGAGTAGTAGTACATTATATATTACACAATGGAAAGCGTGTGGCTGTCTTGGATGGAGCGCATCTTCAGAAACTGCACGTGTTGTTCCATTCACCCAATATATTGGTCCACATTCCAGATGTTTCGTACATAATCCAATGGAAAAAAACTCCCTTCTCTAAACCCGTGACGAGGTTAGGGAGGGAGGAATTTTCGTGGCGCGTCACGAACATGAACTTCCTACTCCTTTTTCCAATTATATCCGGGACATCAAAAACGCCAACGACCGCCGCTTGTGAAGATGTCCCTCCCCCATAACACGAGTTCCTTACAGATACACACGTGCCCAACAGAATAATTGTACTATTGGTATTTATACGATCCTTCCACAATCACATGTATCCTCTCAAAAAACATACTTCACTGTACTCTTACAGACGCATGACTACAACACCACTTGGACCCGTTTCACATATTAGTCAGAAGCATGCCCTTCGGGACGACAGATGGTTTGATGCGTGTTTCGTTTCGAAGTCTCTTGTTCCTGTTTCTCTTGAGCGTGTTCCCCTTTTCCTGTTGTGGATGAATTTGCTCTCATGGAACATCGTCATCTTGACGTTCTAAAAATGAGAGAGGCATGTATTAGAGCAAAAGAACTGTGATTCTCAAAATTTAGAAGAATAGTCTTTCCGGTCAGTGCGAAAGTCGTTTCCAAATGTGGTCCCGGTACAACTTGGCAACAGGGAAGAAAAGAAAAGGAGAGCAATGTGGTGGTCCCCTTGGAAAGAAGTAGGTCTTCCTTCTTTCGAGGATATATCCTGCAGGAGACGAAGCTGCTAACTGCTCGTCTTTGGGCAAGAACGATAATGCTTCGAAAACGCCAATTGGCACACCGGATTCGGCCTTTCACTTCTACGCCGAGGGATGACAAGTGCTGACTCGTGCTACTGGAACGAAATTTCGATGTTTTTGAATCCAAAGACCGCACGGAATGAAAATCATCTGTCGTTCTATATATCTTGACAATCAACCTGAAGTCATCTTTCAGGTACGTTCTGTATGTCCATTTTCTTGGAGGCAGGCATTCTTCTTTCACATGGAGATCTTGGGGCATCAAGTCTACATTCCGTGGATCTGTGATACTATCTGTCATTTGAGATTATTGCTCTTCTTGGTTCCCTCTCCTTTGATGTCCCCATGCCCGACCATAAACATGTGACTATAACTATACAATAGTCGTATGTGCTTTTTCTCAAACTATCCTTCTTTCTTTCCCGACTATTTCCAGCGACAAACATCTCAGAACAATCACTTGCAAAGATGACCTCAGCTTTCAAGTCTATTACCTATCATTAGCAGTATCATTGTTTGTCCTATTCTTGTATCCACTTGTTTTGAAATATTCTCATGGCGTCTGGTTGAACATAATTGCAAAAGGGTTGTTTGGACAAGATGGCAACTTCCTCTTCGGTCAACTTTTTGGATCGTATTCTATGATTGACATCCAACCGAGTCGACAATTCGTTGCCAAATGCAATCAAGAATTCGACACAAAATCCTGCCGCTTCCTTATCACCCCACGTCCAAGCCGTCTGTGACAGATAGGCCTCAAAGGCTTTGGTAATGGCAAGTCCTCGAGGCGACGTGTCACCAATCAGGGACAAGGCTTGGATCATGTCATCGTCACTCAACACTGTGTACTGCTTCAATTGAGCATGTCCCCGTTGTTGTTGTTTTTGTTCCATCATGGTCTCATAGAGTGCTCGATCACAAAAGGCATACGTATCAAATCCGGACAGTTCTTCCGACGAAGTTTTGCTACTAGGACTGTGATGATGTTTTTGAACCAACAGTATGGCTTGAAACATGCTGTTGCTGTTGCGGCGTCGTTCGGTTGTACCATTAGAAGCTGCCGCTGATGCTGGAATACCCTGGGTAGGATTTTGAGGATACCGCAAGACATTGTAAATATCCGCCCGGACACCGGACGTAAACATGGGACGATCCCGTTCTCTGGATTGCAATTCTTCCATTCCAATATTCGTATCGATTCGAAAGGGAAATACAATGGAAACATAACCATCACCACCATCATTATCATCAGCGACCTCTGGTTCACATATTATCGGTGGTACTTCATTGTCACTCTCGTCATCCTCTTGTTCATGAATCGTTGTTGTAGTTGTAGTTGCTATTCTGGTCGTTGCCGTCGTTGTTGTTTGCGGTATCGATGGGTTTTCTGTCTTATTGCTAGTAGTTGACAAAGCAGCATCCATTTCTTGGGCCGGATCTTTTCTTTTCACTTCATTCATTTCAGTAGTACGGTCAAGTGACGCTTCCTCTGCTTTCGGATCGTCCTTTCCTGCTGCTGCCGATGACTGTGGATTGGTGGACAGCTCTGAAACATGATCCTCCATGACCGTCGTCGAATCATCTCGTGCCGTAGGTTTTGACAAAGTGTCTTCTTCTGCTAGAGATTTTGCTCCCATTCCAGTAGCAGTAGTACTAGTACTAGTAGCACGGTCAGATGACTCTTCTTTGGCTTTGGGATTGTCTTTTCCTGCTATTCCTGCCGATGTTGCCTTTGGTTTGGTGGTGGATGCATTTTCTTCAGGCACGGAAGAATCCTCCTCCTCCATAATAGTAGAGGTTGTAGAATCGTCGTTGGTTTGTGCTTTTGGTTTTGACAATCGATCCGCATCCTTCTTATTATTAGTACTGATGGTATAAGCGTCATGATCTGAACAATCCGGTATGATGGTGGATGGTGGTTCCTCCTCCTCCTCCTCCTCAATCATCGATTGAACCGCTGCGGTATCCATTGCTTCTTCTGTTCTCTCATTGGCGGTCGTCGGATTTTCCCC
The DNA here is from genome assembly GCA_019693525.1 of Cylindrotheca fusiformis. NCBI lineage: Eukaryota > Bacillariophyta > Bacillariophyceae > Bacillariales > Bacillariaceae > Cylindrotheca > Cylindrotheca fusiformis. The sequence continues at coordinate 15,966 of JAAMXS010002942.1, read as the reverse complement.
TACCTCCCCTGTGGCTATCGTGTTCTTTTTCTCTCCCTTGATGGTTGCATCAGCAGCATCATCATTTGTTCCGCCATCACCATTAGCAGGAGTAGAATCTTGGTTGTTGTTACTTCTTATTCTGGAAGTAGTAGTACTGTCCTCATCTACTGTTTCGGAAATAAGGCTTGTCGATTCTTCCACCACATCATCATTTTCAACAGCAGCCGCAGCAGTCGCAGCAGTGGTAGGTATTTCGTTTGGTTCCGATATCGATATTTCATGATTGCTCTTAATTGTTTCGTCTGATGATGATGATGCTGATTGAGTCTCCTTTTTGGTTTCCAAAATGGAATCGGATATTATTGTGTCCTCATCCTCATCATCTTTGTCATCAGAAGTAGTAGAAGTAGTTGTGGATGGAGTTCGTCGTTTGACTTTGGCAAACCAATAGGGCGATGTTATTGGCGATCCTATGTTCTTCTTCTTATCCTCGTCCTTCTCCTTCTCATCCTCGTCCTCATCATGATTCTTGTTGTTGTTAGACATTCTTGTTTCTGAAAAACGTTCATCGATCAAAGGTCTCCGTCGTGGTGTCGATGGATTCGTCCACGAACAATGACGACGACGTCGTCGAGTCGTCAAATGAACATAATCAGAGGAGAATCCAGAAACCTCATTTATTCTGTTGTTGTTATTGTTGTTTTCCGACAAGAATAATGAATACCAAAGGATGAAGAAAGTTTTCAATTGCCGTAACGATGGTATTATTTTCGTCATGTTGACTCTATTGGCAGTATATCATCCAAAACATTTCAACCCTCTCTCTTGTTTTGAGTGTAATAGAGCAGGCGAGAGTGTGATGGGCAATACCATCACATGGGGAAAAGTGATCCGTTGAAAACAAGCTTTATGGCACCCGGAATCTGATCTTCCACACAAAGAGAGTAGTAGTACGTAGGTTTCAAATCTACTGTGCGATCGCGCGCGAGGCAGTTGGACTGGATTTTTTTTGGCGATGACGTAAGATTCCTACTGCTCCTAATTTCGCGTACTGACAGCTGCATTCTGATTGGTCGAGAGGGTATTCCAAGTGACGACAGAAGATGTTTGGTGTGACGCAAGGGATGAAGGATTTGACATCACCCTTTGTCTCTCTCTTGAGGTTGTTGTTGGAAATCAGAACATCAGCGGTCCTCTCTTCTCTCTATAGTAGTAGTAGTAGTAGCAGCAGCATATACGAAAGACCACCTTGCATAATAGATAAGAAGCAATCATGCCGAATTCATCAACGTACACCACAACGGGACATCAACGAGCTCGCTTATTGCTTCCATTTGTACTGTTTGTGGGAAGCCTGAATGCCTTTGCTCCTTTGTCATCATCAAGAATCACTTCCACGACATCTTCCTTGATGGTGAAGCAACAGCAACAACAACAACTTCATCCAGTCATTCCTGCAACAAAGATATTATTGATCCCTAATAATAATAATGGTGACAATAAGGAACAAAGTATGATCGGTCGCAGTATCACGAGATTGTATACCTCACCTGTGAATCGCGGCGGCGGTGGAGAAGACTGGAACAATCGAAGGTACGAACAAAAGAATTCTTTTCCATCAAGATGAGACATGTATTCCTTACACTGACTTAAATCGTTCGTCCTTTTTTTGATTCTTTGTCTTCTTTCCAAAACGCATAATCAATATAGAGAAGAAAAAATTGTAGCCTTTAAGGTTACGACCGTGTTTGATCAAGAAGAATTGTTGGCACGGGAACGGGATCAACCCATGTTTACACCTGCCGTACGACGTGATATATATCGTATTTTACGACATCCTACCAATCCAGGTGCAGATGGTGCAGCACCAAGTAGTACTTCAAATGGACAAATGTTTGAATCCATGTTATTGGCCAAAAGTAGTAGTGAAGGAGGAGGAGTGGATGCTGCATGGGATAGTTTTGCATTTTGTCGTCGACAAGCGAATGCTCCAGCCGGTTATACCGTCTTGGACGATGAACAAATGTTGGAGGCCATTTCAAGTATCGGGAAGATTACACCGGTCGCATTGGCCGTGACACAAGCCTTTGAGGCATATTTGGCACAACTCGTACAGAATTATTGGGGAGAACGTGAGGCATCCGTCCTGTCGGTGGATTTTTTGGTAGCCTTTGGTAATGAAATGACGCAACGGCTCGATGTCAATCATCGGATACGATCGACACGTCTTTCACCGCATGAAATTCAAATATTGTCCGAACAACCCTTTTGTAACTTTGTCGATCGTGAATCACTCGAAGCCTTTCAGGGACAGGGGGACGATGATGATATTTGGCAACCGGGAATGAATCAGCAACAGCATCCAACTATACCATTGGCTGGAAATTATGGCAATTCCAATCTTGGTGTCAATTCCCGAGCTTCCTATGGACCAGCCAATCAAGGCATACCACCACCACAACAGCAACAGCCTCAGCCATTTTCACAACCTTCTCCGTTTGGATACGATGATCCGTTGAGACCCAACAACAATTACAACAACAACAATCGCTACAACAACAACAGCAACAATCCATACTCCAACAGCAACAGCATCGGTAGTCCAAGTACTGGTAGTTATGGCAACCCTACCAGCAACAACAATGGCGGATATGGAACTGGAAATTCGTATGCCAGTAGTAGTAGTAGTAGTTCACAAAATGGAATGAGAGGAGTCGGACCCAACGAACCATTGAGGCCGAATACGAATGAAATACGGCCCAACAATAATATGAATGAACCAGTGATGATACCCAATGAACCCTTCCGATCAGGCACCAACAACAACAACAATAACGCGTATACTGGCCCCAACAACAACAACAACAATTACAATTCCCAACCACCACCACTGACAAATGGTGCAGCCGCTGGTGGTTATGGAAATCCATATGCACCCGGACCGAATGGTGGTCCACAATCACAACAACCGGGAATGGGTGTTGGTCCTTCTGGAGCTGCTGGACGGCCAACTGAACCAATACCATCCAACAACAACAACAACTATAATAATTACAACAATATGCAAGCGCCACCATCCAATGGTGGTGCTGGTTATGGTGCTGGTGCTGCTCCTGGATATGGAAATTCCAATCGACCAGATCCACAAGGTATTGGAACTGGTCCTTCAAATGATGTATTGCGATCCAATTCCCGCATGAGAGGTTATGACAATGTCAACAACAACAACTTCAACCAGGCGCCACCACCAACAACTGGAAACAACAATAATTATAGCAATAATTCATATGGGAGACCATCACCGTATGAGGGTGCTGATTCAAGGTACAATACAAATGATGGATCCAACAATAATGGACAACCACCACCACAACAACAACAACCACAACAAAGAAGATCATCTCGGAAGGATAATGCCCAATGGGATAGTCGGGATGACAGGAGTAAGGGATGGTACGAGAATTTCTAAACCAAAATGTTTGTATTTCTTGTTGGGGGTTCTTGAAGAAGAAGAAGAATGGAATTCATTGATTGATTGAAAAGTAAATATAGTAGGAGAAGAAATACGTGACGCTTCTTGGCTTATAAGTTAAAATAAATGTATGCACACTATTCTAAAAAGTGCGTACTGTTAGTCTATCAGAACGTAGTAGTCTTGTTTGTTGTCGTGGTGAAATCCTATATCATATCTACCATCTGCTCTTGCAAGAGACAATAAGTTCAAAGAACGTTTCCAACAAAAACGTCTCTTGATGTTTCAGTGACCAAATGAGCATTGTCCTGCATAGCCTTATAGACTTCCATGTTTTTGCTCAATATATGACTCCTCTCTTTTGGAAGTGACATGAAGTGCTCTCCTTGGCAACAGTGTGTGGCAAGACATTCTTCATCAGATCAAATTAGTCAAGAGAGTGACTTCGACCGACAGACAGACCGAGACGGTTGCCCACCGACCATTCGCAAAAGGAAAGTCAACCTCATATTGTGAATTCAAGCAACTCCTTGCGGGTCAATTCTCGACTACTGTCACCAAGACATGGTCCAAAAGTTCAGCTTGAACATGTTTCTATGTCCAGACGGAGCTTCTGAATTTCACCATGGTTGAGATTGTGCCCGTGGCTGCAGGGGTTCATTTACAAGTATAGAAAAGGTATGTTGCATTGTGTCCATTTTCTTCTTTTTATCCTGGAACACATCATGCAGACAGTATCTCCGGATCCCGCCCATTGATTTCTAGTAGCAGTCTGCTACTAGATATCGTGATTATGCTGGATTCGGTCATTGAGTTATGCTAGAGAAAATATATATCTTGAGAAAGTCATTATAGTTGGACAAACGTGTCTATGTTTCTATGACAGTTGGTCCTGGTTTGACTTCTTACAATCATTTATTTTTTTTAATCTACGCTCTGTTGTTTTTGGCAAAAAACATCAACGGAATAGGTTCCAAGATGTGATTTGTGGAGGCGTTTTTTTTTTTCCTTTCTTCTGGAAGTGGGGATCATTGACGATTTGTCAAATTGTGGATGTGAAGTTCTTGGAAGTGGGAAGATCATTGACCAGTTGGTCAAATTGTGGATGGGGAGTTTTGGAAGTGAGGATCAGGAGAAGGTGGTCTTTCTTGTATCTTTGCTCTTGTTTGTTTTTGCGGATTCATCATCATCATTGTGAGAGGCAAAGAGTCTTTTCTTTTCTAAGATGGGCCTGGTGGTGTTGATGTACCATCTACAACCGCCATTGGTCGACCAATAAGTTTGGGTGAAGATGATGGTGTTATCTCGCCCCAATTTTCACGAAGTATTTCACTATTGGCACGTTTTCGACGTGTCGCTGCTGCTGCTGCTACTCCCCATAGATCATAATGTTCATGATCATCCGTACCTTCGCCACTGTTGTTGTTGTTGTTGTTGGTTCCATCCGGAGGATATGCCAAGCGGCATTTGAAAATTCGTTGACGTGAAGGGCTGGAGTATTGGCCCTTATTACTTTGCCTGTAAAACAAAAGTGCCATTTCTCGCAACGTTGACTCCAAGGTCTTCGCAAAGCGATTGGTTTGACGATGCTTGGAACTGATGGAATAGTAAATAGACCGATCCTTGATAATGTAACCGATTCCAAAGCCATCTGGCACCACTGGACCAAATCCAAACAAATGAAGGGATGGATTCCCGCAATTGCTCGTCGATAGTATGGTGTAGTTGAGAACCTTCCAGGCGGTCGACTCAAAAAAGGGAATGTTCTCACCGCCACGTTGTGCAATGCACATCAGAGCAAACAAATGTCGGTCGACACCTTTACCAGAGGCACATTCCTTGACGTGCTTGGAATGGACTTGAGTCGCTTTTCGCAGTGCTGCCTCTTTGGCCTCTGCACTCTTGGTCTTGTCACAAAATATCTGAAAAAAAAAAACAAAAGACAAAGGATGCTGATGTGTTTAGAAATAGTGTGCCAGCAGTTGGACAAAGCATATAGAGTAGCCGATGTATCGTACCTCGCAAAAAGCCTTGGCTTCAACTGTAGCTGATCGCATAGCCTCTGTACGGCCATGATAAAAGGACTTGGTCAACACTGGCTCATAGGTACAAACAATCTTCCCATACAATCGATAATAGGCCAGCATCATTGAGAGCTGCACGTAGGAATCTGGACTGACTTTGTTGCTGACAATGAACTTCTTGCCATAATCTTTGAATTCCAAGACCCTGATATCACTTGCCACAATTTCATCCCCCAAGGCAGTTTCGGCAAAGAATACTGCTCGTTGGGCGGATTCACTCAGATCGAAAACAATCTTTTTGGGTGATACGTCGAGGCTCGGGTTGCCATTGTCATCCAATTCTTTGATGGCCCTTTTTACCGTTGCCTGGATTACATGTGGCACAGTCTCGGGGGAATGAACCTGTTTGGTGATTGATCTAGAATAGTAGTAATAGTACGTCGGAAAAAATATGTGACTTTCGTCAGAAAATTGCAAATGCATAGATATATATACCCAAAGTTCCAGACAAAAAAAGAACGTACCTTGCAAACTGAATGATAGACTCTGCATAAATGTCGGAAACAAAACGCAATGCCGTATGTCCATCCACTGCCGAATGCTCAAAGTTGATACCAGCTGTTCCGTCGCCACATACAATAATTTGAAGTTTGTCATACCATCGGTTGGAACAAGATCCAGCTTGAAACTGCATCGCGTCCGCCGGATCAGTATCCTTGTCGCGGTGCTCCAATAGGCTGTAAGACCCATGAAGCATATTGGAGGCTGCATCATGTTTGCTCCTTGGGATGTAATCATCCAGGACGAGGACAAACAGGGCAGAGTCAATGGCTCTCATTCCATCATGATTCCGTTTCGATGCATTGACAATTTCGTCTCTTGCGTCGGCCCATTGGTTCCGTCCAAGACTTGTTAGTAGACCAATCGCCGACTGGGATACTGTGTATGGATCAGCCGTCTCGGCATCTGCCTGAATGTTGGCCAGAATATCACCAATGTCATTCTCATCGACGGCGACATGTCCATCGTCCCATAGAGCCTGGAAGGTGTAAATTTGAGATTTGCACAATACTGCCACATGACCAGAGGTAGGATAGGTTTGAATCGTATCCTTCTTATCGCGGACAGGAGTCCTCGATGTCGCAAAGAGGGCCTTGAATTGGTCCATGCACAGGGCCGTGCCACGAAATTGGTCCGGTTTCAGATTTTCAAAACGAAGCTGCGAGGCCATTTTGACAGCCGTGAAGCACAAAATACTGGCACGCAGAATGGGGTCCTTGGTGATTTTGGGATCTGGTGAGTCTTCCAAGACAAAAAATGGATTCAAATTCAAAACGACGCTGGAATCCGGTGCCAAGTAGCTGTCGTTCCAGAATTCTTCCACGTAGGATCCAATTTCACCACAAGCACGTTTACTCCTATCATATTCGACAAGTTTCTTTTGAAGTCTGGGTCCATCACCACTTTCCAAAAAGTCCTTCACGACACGCTTCGATTCATCGTGTTCTGTCTTTGTCTGAAGTGCTTCCAGATTCTTCACAAACTTGTCCAAGGTTTCCTCAAGAGAAGGAATGGGTAGAGGGGGCAGATCAGCTTGCTTACCGTACGTAATACTGGTCTTTACAGATCCTCCTGTACTACTACCATTGGGAGTGGATGGCGTGAAAATGAAAGGAGGATTTTCACCTCCAATCGACACATTGCCCAGCTGCTGATTGACATTATTGTCAAGATCACTCAGCGCTGAAATCTGTGCTTCCAAGATTCTTTGGTTTTGATCCACATCCTGGACGAGGAGTGACGATGCATCAGCATCAACGGCACCAGCATCAGCAGCAGGTGACATTCTTTTCTTCGTTGTACGATTTTCGAGTGCTGTCGCAAAATATTATGACTGATATTCTGATGGTGGTTGATGGACTAGTATATAGTCCTCTCCTTTTTGCAATTGCAGAAATCTCGACAGTCTCGAGTTCTGTTTTTGGGTATCTTCTTCTTTGCTGCTGAGGTGAAGATTGCATGTGTTCGCGTCTCAGTGATATTGATTGGTGTAGAGCTCGTGGATGGGGGTTCGTGTCACAAATTGGGGCGGAGATTTTCTTGATGGAGGGGAATACTGAGCAAATCCCCTTCTTTAGGATTCCCCCCATGTACCAGCACTGTCAGTACCATTCTACGCACCCACCACTTGATGATTTTCTCAATTCACGGATTGCTTGTAAGCATCTGGAACGAGGAAATAGCACATTAACCTATTGCTACTACTAATGACTACATCCTTCTCCATTGAAAAATCTAGTTTCAGGACCAAGAGTAATGAGGACAACTGTATCCTCCTTTTTTCCCACCATGCATGAGTCATCTTATTCATTTCAAAAAAGAAAGAAAGAATAGGCGCATCTTCTGGAGCAGGCCTTGGAAATCGACGTTTGTGGTCAACCAACACAGAATGGATCAATAGATATGTAAGTATGTATATTTCGAGATGAAGAGAGTTGTTGTTTTTTGGAAAAATCGTTTGTCGACGCCCTCACACATGTTTATGCCTCAAAATAGCGAGGACTTCTTTCACCTACTACTACTATTGGCGATTTCGAAACTCTCCGTGGTGACATGGTGGAGGCTTTTGTGGATCGCGATCGTCCTCGCGTCTTTTTGTTCCGTGGCTTTGGTCGTCTCTTATTGCTTTTTCTTCTCAAATCTTTTTCCTCCTCCTCGTCCATTTCCAGCCAATGATCTCCCAATTGATCTATCATTTTATCTTCGACGGAATCCAACAGGACATTCCATAATTCTTCTTTGTTTTCCGTAATGGTTTCCGAAACTTGTTCTTTCACCTCATTGACAGAGTTCATGTCCATACCGAGACAGGTCCCGACTGCTCGTTGGACTACTTTCATTGCCTTTCGGTAACCTGTTGTTGGCTCATTTTCTTCAGACGATTCGTCGCTACTTTGACTGTTGGTGCTGCTGTTGCTGATCATGCTATATTCGCTACTGTCCGTTTCCAATTCCGGAATAGCATCGCTTCTGTTCCTACCAACAACATCTTCGTTTTGCGGATCCTGTGTCTTCTTGCCTTTGTTATCGATCCCTACCGTTTCATCCATTGACATATCAACTTCTACCGTATCTTCCATGGACATGTCGTCCACGTCAATTGTAAGAGCTTTCATAATGATAACGATGAAAGCTTGTTCGTTGGGATGGTGATGATGGTTGTTTCTTTCTTTCTCGGTCTCTTGTCTACTACTCCCATATACGTTTGCTTTTCTTTCTTTTTGTCATCCGATCTTTTTGTGAATCGCTCATCCACAGTTTTGGCGAGAACGCGCCAGCCTGCAATTCCGTTCGTACGATCTCTAACCATAAGTACTTAGGATAAAATTCTATACGTTGACGTTATTGCGCAAGAATGACCAGAAGCTGACCAGACCATTCCTACTATCAAAGTAATGAAATAATTCCTACTAAGCTATCAAAGTAATCAAAATGGCTATAATAAAGATGCTTTCAAGTCTTCACCTTACCCTAAAAAATCCCAACACCAGCGTTGAACGTATACGGAAAGACACAGGCCGTTTGACAAGTAGAGGTAATGCTATAGGTATGACACTCTATCTATCTATTCACCTTCAAGTGAAGGAACAGATACTGCCAATTCCGTATCGGGTAGAGCAGTGCAGTTCCGTATTGCTCTGATACAAAAACAAATGCTCCTCATCACCCCTCCTCTCTGAACTCAAAAGTATACGTCTTAATTATCAGCCGAACCCTCTATTGAGCCCATGCACCCGCTACCAGTCTGGTAATGTGAGCTTGCTTCCAGATGGCATTCCAGGTTGTGGGAAATATAGCGTCGTCCAGGGCTAAGTTACTACTAGTAGAAGGACTGCTGGTAGAGCATGAACGCTTTTGTGAAAGCTGGACAGCCTCGAAGATGGTAAAATGTCCAACCCTGAAAAACCACAGTTCAAACTCGCATGAATATCTGAATTGGTTTTCGGATCGTCTTCAGACAGTTTTTAACGTAACCGGTGACAATATTGTTGCTGCATCAATCTCCCGCGTGGTCGACTTATTGGAAGATTCTGACACGTCGTCAAGTATCGATGATGAGGAAATTCGTGCTGAGGAAGGAAGTGATGAATAAGGTCCTCAGCATGGGCATTATAGTTGGCCAACAAGACTATGTGACGGATTTCTTCCAATGCTCGACCTCTCCTTTTCCTGATTCTTCCTGTGCTTCAAGGCGAGTGAGAACAGGAATTGTCTTTTTTCTATAAATAGATCACTATATATCTTCAGCCAAAATTTTGTCAAGCCTACAAATCGTCTCCATCAGTATCACTCACATCGCCTAGAATAGATGCTGGTAATCGATCGTACCGTTGCCGCAGTTGCATCTTTACTAGTCTCCGCGTATTGTTGTTTCAAAATCGTCTCATGGACCCATCACAGTGCTTACGATCGATACAAAGATATTCCAAATCTAGAACAAGGAGTTGACCCGCGACAAATCACCGTACTGTCGGGCTGTTTTTTATACTATAGTAGTATCTCTTCGCACACATTCGGTTTTCATACTTCGGATACGGGCTACTAGCTACTGTCCCAATCGTCGTGCATTTTTCTTCTGTTCGATTCACTTGCTTCTTAGTAGTAGTAGTACAATCGAAATCCCGTATCATTGTGCATATTTCTCGTTTTGTGCAGTGCATTTTCTTCTGTTTGATTCGCTTCTTAGTACCAGCGAAATCCCCATCATTGTGAATGTTTCTTGTTGTACTGATACAATGTTCTACGAGTTGATGCAGATTTCCCATTTCACTTGCAATTGGACCCAAAAACATATTGGCGATAAGCCAAAGGGCAGTGAGCTGCTGCATATTTCCAATTTCAGTTGGAAGGGTACCCAAAAAGGCGTTGTAGGAAGGTTCAAGATAAGAGAGTTGCCGCATATTTCCAATTTCACTTGGAATGGTGCCCACCAACTGCTGATTCCTCACGATCGACAGCTTCTCCAAACGTTTGAAGTTTCCAATCTCGGTAGGCAGCATCCCATGCATTCGGCGTTTGAATTCCATAGTAATTACACGACCATCCTCATCGCAGTCAAAACCGTCCCAATCGCAATGCGATGAGCTCTCGAGCCAGAGAGACCAGTCATGGTTGTACTTCGTCAACGTCCCAAGAATCTTCTTCGTCCAAAGACTCTCCTCCAATCGAATGATAGAAGGTGACCACAGAGAAGCGTTCAAGCAACTCTGTTGCATCATCTTTAATGGTCAAATTGCGAGAATCTTCATAGGCCAGCCATTCAAGGGAAATATACTGAGCAGAAGTTTTATTGAGATCGGAGATATCAACACCAGGGATGGCAACGTTAGCCAACAATTTGATGTCCGATGGGTCATTGGAATGGGAACCCTCCCTTAGCAGCATCCTTGCAAGTACTCCGGCAGTGATGGCAGAAAAAGCAAATAGGAATGCATTCATACTGAAACAAACCTTCCTTTCGGGGGCTCTGCGCTCTTTATCCTAGCCCTCTTCCGATGCTTCATCTGCAAAAACATCTCCCTGTGATTCCAAGAGCAACCGTAGATCTGTTTTTTCATTTTCTTGTTCTGCTATCGTTTTGTGTAAAGCTATTAGTTCCATTTCTTGTTCTGTTGTCGTGGGAGATGTATAGAGATTGAAAAGAGAGATAAATCTGCCCATCTATAGAAAGTGTACTATGAAATTGTTAGTAACTAGTCAATTCGGAGATCCTTCTTTCTTATTTTTTTTTAATCACGCAGATCTTCATCAAAATAGAACAGTTGCAACAATTGAGACCCAAGATATATGTCCCATAGCCAGATCAGAATGACAGGTACACGAGCTACGGTTTCATGGCACGGCGGCCATGGCTCTCGGCCATGATTGATTCTTGGGGTATATTCTCTTGTAGCTTGCTATTCAACAGAATTTCCTCACATTATTTGTCGTTGAGAAGAACTTTGCCGGATGAAGCCTCTAATGCAACGTCTTTGTGTCATGCCAGAAATAACCAGCTGTTTCAGTATGTTTCCTCTCGTTGTATATGTAATGACGGGATGGAGAGATTCTAGGCAAAATATAAAAAATCCGAAAACCAATCAATGGCAACCACAAATTCAAAGCCATCCGGGACTCTGTGGTGTTAAAAACGGAGATATATGCAATAAGAACCATCACTAGCCCAGCTGAGGGACATTACTACCATTTTGATTGCTCCAGAGAGAGAGAGAGAG
>JAAMXS010002941.1:0-11263 GCA_019693525.1 Cylindrotheca fusiformis | reverse complement strand
AACTAGACAATGAGCATCATCTGGAGTGGTATCGACAACGTCAGCAACTGGAGGGAAACGAGTCCGCCGCTATTCTCAATGTAGTCCATCGAGGTATCGTCCCTCAACCGAACGACGTCTTGTTTGGACGTATCCGAAGCAATGATGGCAACCGAACACTTCGCAAATTGGTTACTACGTTGTTAGATGAATACAATGGTTTACCAAGGAAGTTCAAAGCGAAATTGGCGGAAGAGGTGGTTGACGAAATTAGCAATCTAGGCGGGCGGTTCCTGAAGCGAAATCCTGTTGGGGAATGGGAAGAAGTTTCTCATAATGAAGCCGTTCAGAAAGTTGCAAAGACTTTTCGGAATTGTCGTCGAACCGCACCAGAGAGTGAAGAGGCTGGCATTTTCTAACAGAATTAAACACCATTGGTGACGGGAACAGAATCTTTTCATTTCTTTTTTAGCTGGTCCTGGCTGATCCAGTGTTTGGTTGTCTCCCTTCACTCCAATGACTTGTCGAAGCTGGATTGTGAAAAACGATTCATTTCCTTTTCATTGCTGGATAGTGTGGTCTTTCGCTGTTTTTTTAAAATCAGCATATACAAAGCCAGGATAGTCGTCTCAAGGAAAGCTTCCCAGAAATACCTGACTTATTCCGAACACAACGTACTCGCCGGGCTTCAGACTAGCTCTAGAAGGATATACCCAGGATTGGCCAATCCTTCTTTGCGTGGTGCTGTTGAAGGAGAACCACAGCCTTTCTCGTCTCTTTAAATCGGTGGTCGTCTGGCCTATTGCTGGCTCTTTCTGCATCTTCTCTGTCCCCCCAGCATGAAAGTAAAATTTCATCCTTCCGAATCAAAATGTGGCTGTTTCCTTTGCCGATGGCGAGGGGTGTTCCCTACCTGACGAGATGCATCCGTCAAATAAAGAAAAAAATTGTGGAGAAAACCCTTTTGTCCCTTCCCGACGATTCATTGCCATACTTGCGTGGTGCATCGAGACACCTATGCCTTTGCCTCACTCCAAGCACTTTGTTCGCGAGCGCTGCATGTTTTGCCTGTTCTTGATTGTGCACAGGCAACTTTCTAGAGGCTCAAGCTGCAAATCCGTCGATTCACCCGATCGATCTTAGAGAGGTCCCTGGCGTTTTATTCAGGGATATTTATCCATCCATCACGCACTCTCTTCACCTTCAGTTTTAGTCTTCCCGTAATAAATCCAACCTATTCATCAACTACTAATGAAACCCAATTCTTGTTGTCTCCTTGCTTGACTGTACAGTTGTGCATCATCATCAAACCATAAGGCGACGAAACACGATCCGGTGGACTGAAATGGATCCGAGATGTTGAAGTAGGTGATGGCCAAATTTAACCGTTGCAAACCGTCGCTATCATTTTTTCTTTTTGCTCTTCACGACCTCACTTATAAAGTGCATTGGTGTAGTTAAAGTAGTTTCGTTTACATAATGGTGGAGAACTCTAAGACATTGGAGTCACATGAATGAGATGAATGTCCATATATAATTTGGTTGTGTTGAATGTGCTTACGTTGTCTTCACTGGCTGTAGCGATTTAAGGGGGGGTTCTCTCCCCCACACAAATAGACCGTCTGCCGTTAAACCGTGTGATTCTGTAGTCGAATTTTTGTTGCATCGCGAGAAAACACCGCGACAATGGCATTGACCATATTCGACTCACAAGTGAGAGGTGAGCATGAGGTACTCCCGCGTATGACAGCTTGTGATAATAGCAGCAACACTTGAAGTATCCAGTTTAGTTCGCAGTACTCACCAGTGACCTTTAGTTGGACAGTTCCATTCAAGATGGACTTTATTGTGCCACTATTGTTGTTGACGTCCTACTGCCGCCAACGACAAGAACAACAATATTTTTCACATAGGGAGGGGATCCCCCTATTTGTTGGGGTGATCTGCCGAGAGCGAGTACCCCCCCTTAATGCGATGAATGTGTGACTTTTCATACAATGACACCCACGACTTTCCCTGTACACTACAGTATCTATCTTCCAACTGAAAAATACGATTAAAGTGAAACTGCAATTTCAGCGGTGAACAACAGCTGTACTGTAGAGATTTAACGGCCCCGTACATTCGAGTAGTAGACTTTTGATACAATATCACTCATGGCAGTGACCTGCTTTTCTCTCCCTATTTACGCTAGCATCTTGGTTTGGAGTGATTATCATTGGTTGGCATATGAGATGGGGCCCTCACCTCCCGACATGATTCATAAAAACAAACAATCGATTCTCGTCGTTCGAAATTACCCTTCACAGCCCTCAAGATTGCTGAGATACCATGATATTCGGTGGCTTCTGCAAAAGCAGTCTTGTGATAGGCGATGTTCCGGAATCTACAGATTCTCTTCTAAGACGTCATCATGGAAATAGAGACGACAATGTCGGCATTTCTCCCACGGAAGAGGACGTGATTGCTTCCACACGTATTGAGGTAGACAAGTTGCTGGCAGATTCCATGTCTCAACTAAGCGTTGAAGAACGGTAGGAGCATTCGAGTAGTGCTAGCGTGAAGGGCTTGTATTCGCTTCTCTCACGTTTGTTCGCATGTACTTCTCTCTCCTCAGGATGATTGCAATGGATGATCTTCATGGAGTTCGCAGAAACGAGAATGCCGAAGATGAGGCTTCCACGAACCGTCTTCTGGAGGAGCTGGATAGGAATCTGAATGCCATTAAGAAAGGGACTCTCTATGAACAGGCAGAGAGGGATTATCAATCCTATGTTTCTAGCCGATTATTTCGCCTCCTGTTTCTGAGAACGTGCGATTACGATCCAATAGCAAGTGTGCAACGCATACTCACTTTCTTGGAGATACAGGAGTACCTGTTTGGAGAGGAAAAAATTGGCAAGAGAATACTATTGGAAGACTTGGAAGAAGAGGCGATAGTGTCTTTGAAGACTGGAGCTATGCAAATTTCACATTCGACCGACAATGCCGGTAGGAAACTTCTATTCGTTTACCCCCCAGCTCCTAGGGTAGAAAATATTCGGAGCGAAGCTCAAGCGCGGTACTACATCTTGATGGCCCTGATGGAATCCGAAGAGGTCCAAAAAATTGGTTTCGTTACGGTTTACTTCGCAGCCAAACCAACAGACTTTAGCGAATATCGTCGCTACTCGAGTGGAAAGTTGATGTATTTGCCGTTGCGATTTGCTGGTTGTCATGGATGTGTGTCCAATTGGAAAACTTACGTTCTGGAAGCCGTGTCCATTTTTGCCTTTCCAGCATCCGCAAGGCCTAAGTTTAAAATCCATCATTGCGGATCAGATCTGGAATGCCTGTACAAACTAGGCTCATTTGGTATCCCCCCAGAAGCTCTTCCAATATTCGTTGACCGATTTGAACTTGACAATCGCCATCTTTTGGAGTGGTACCAAAATCGGAAGGAATTGGACAGATTTCAATCCATGACAGTTCCGAGTTCTGTTTCTGCCCAGCACCAAAGTATCGTTCCTAGACCTAACGATGTCTTGTTTGGACGTTTCCGAAGCAATACCGGCAACCGAACACTTCGCAACATCGTTTCTTCTTTGCTGGATGAATATAGCGTTTTACCAAAGAAGTACAAAACGCTAATGGCGGAAGAGGTGAGGAAGGCAATCGGCGACTTGGGTGGGCGATTCCTGAAGCTCAATTCTGCAGGGGAATGGGAAGAAGTCTCACAGGCCGAAGCGGTCCACAAGACGGCCAAGACTTTTCGAAATTGTCGTCGAAGTGCACATGAGAATGGGGATAGCTAGGTTGGGCGATTGCTGAAGTGTTAGGGCCCAACTGTGCTGGGTGAATGGGGAGAAGTCTCACAAGTCTAACCGGTCGAAGATGGCAAAAATTTTCGTCCAAAGTACACATAAGAGTGAGGCTATATAGCTAAGTTGGGTTGCTTGACTGTGTTGGGGAATGGAAAGAAGTCTTAAAGTCGAATCGGCCCACAAACCGGCAAAGCGTTTCGAAACTGTCGTCGAAGTACACATGTGAGAGCGGTTGATTGGGCGGCTCCTGATGCTTAACCGTGCTGGGGAATCGGAAGACGTCTCACTAGTCGAACCGGTCAATGAAACGAAAGATTTGTCGTAATTGTAGTCAAGTTTCACATGAGAGCGAGGATAGCTATCGAAATAGAAGGACTATTTAAGAAGATGATATCAGGATAAGGGTCTGGACACCGTGGGACTACGGAGTCGGACCTATCTCCACCCTAGACCACACGAGGTGAGCCTCTATCCATAGGATAGATGACATTTCGGTGCTAGCCCATCATAGCACGATAGTTTCAGAATGTTCCATTTTGTCAGAGTAGGACTTTCAGTTTTCATCTGCTGAAGACTGGTACCTACTTAGCTGTTCCACACTCTACTATTACGGTTCAACGCTCCCTTTGGTTCGAAAGGTGGTGACTGAGCCAATCTTATTATGTTCTGTAGGAGGGTTGGAGGAATGGGAGAGTCCTGCTGTTATTTCTGCCAACAAAAGAGATGACATAAAGATCCGCGTTTTCGAAACCACCTAGCTATACTGTACCCGATCCAAATAAGCGGCAATTTAAGGTAGATCAAACAGTTAGTCATGGGTTCTTAAAAGACTTCATTCGCTCTTAAAAGCCATCTACTTATTGGATGTAGTACCTTGCGAAACTGCGAGTCGTCGTGTTTAGTACGAAAAACTAGTTTGTTCCTCGACACACTAGACACAAGAGACTGCAGGTTTCTGTATAGGTACATGTTTAGTGTTCTTCACTGTTCCACCTTCTTCGTACACGAACGTCAGATCGTGGTTCATGGTTTGTTCCCGCCTGCCAGCGGCATGATGGAAGTCATCATAACTACTTCACGATCAATCATCATTCTTATTGGTGAAAACCAAAATGAACAAAACCTTCTACAACCGCAGCCTTGAAAAAAATGGTGCTCAGGATGGTGCCGTTCCTCATTCACGTATAGCTGGAGACGATATGAATATTTCTACTCGTGAGGAGCTGGACAAGTTCTTGGCTGACTCCATGTTTCAACTGAGTGTTGAAGAACGGTAGGCTTATGCACGCTTTCGAGAATGGCCGATGGGGCTTGTTCTTGTGTCTAACGCGTCTGTGTTCATACTTACTGCTCTCATCAGGGAAAAGGCACTAAATGATCTTCATGGAATTCGCAACGGCGGCAACGAGAATGTTGAGAATCCTGCTACCATGAACCGCCTTTTGGAGGAGTTGGATAGGGATCTGAACTGCAAGAAGAAAGGGACGATCTATGAACAGGCGGAGAGGAATAATCCAGCTTATATTTCTAGTCGAGAGTTTCGGATTATGTGCCTGAGAGCCAGCGATTACGATCCAGAAGCAAGTGTAAAACGCATTCTCACTTTCTTAGAGATACAGAAGGCCTTGTTTAGTGAGGAAAAACTTGGCAAGAAAATACTGTTGGACGACTTGGACGAAGATGCGATAGAGTCGTTGAAGAGTGGAGCTATGCAGATATCAGCTTCAACGGACAAAGCCGGAAGAAAAATTCTTTTCATTTTCCCCCGAGCTCTCAAGATGAAAAGTTTCGACAGCGAAAATCGAGCGAAATACTACGTCCTGATGGCCCTAATGGAATCGGAAGAGGTGCAGAAAATGGGTTTCGTCGCGGTGTACTACTCAATAGGAAACTCAGAAACTACCAACCATAATCGCTTCTACAGTGGTAGGTTATTGGATTTGCCGGTGCGTTTGGCTGGTTTCCATGCATGTGACGGCGATTGGAGAACGTATTACATTGGGTCGGTGGCCATTCGTCGCATTCCACCTTCCGCAGTGCCCAAGTTTCGCATCCATTGCGGCTCCGATATGGAATGCCTCTACAAACTGGCTTCATTCGGGATTCCACGAGACTCGCTACCACTATCCGCCGATAGATTCCAACTTGACAATCGGCATCATTGGGCGTGGTATCAACAGCGCCAGCAACTGGAGCGAAATCAACCCTCGACTGTTCTGAGTTCATCAGTCCACCAAGCTGTCGTGCCTGGACAGAATGACGTCTTGTTTGGACGCGTCCGAAACAATGGTGGCAACCGAGCACTTCGCAAAATGGTTTCCGCTTTGCTGGAGGAATACAATGCTTCGCCAAAGAAGTACAAAACTAGAATGGCGGAACAGGTAATGAAGGAAATCGGCAACATCGGTGGACGATTTTTGAAGCTCAATTCGGCTGGGGAATGGGAAGAAGTATCTCACGTCGAAGCACTTGAGAAAACGGCAAAGACCTTTCGCAATTTTCGTCGTTATACACTTGAAAGGGAAGAAAGTTAACGAGGAGAAGTGAACAAAGCGAACGATCTTGTTGTGGTGTCAGCCCACGCTGCGTAGGCTGGGATGTGGCCTGTTCCTTAGGTATTTCCTCTGAATTTACGGCAGCTTATTTCGTGTAACAAGTTCTAATGCACCAATGTATAGGAACAGATAGATTCTTTTCTTCAGAGATCTGGTTAAGGATGGCTGATCATCCACATCATAAAGTGAATCTCATCGATGCAGATCCCCATACTGTTTGTGGACAGAACGATTAGAGCTCACACTCATCCATTCTTTTGTACGTGAAACTCTCATCCATATATATACTACAGTTTACTATTAGTAACAGACGTTATGAGTGTGTGGCGTGTAATAAGAAGAGTGTGGGTTGAGCGATTTACAGCAGTTATTGGACGAGTTTCATTTAGAGACGAAAAACAAGACTGCGTAGAGTTGTAGATGTGTGGGGTATATGTGTTCGTCACGGCTCTCCCATCAGCATCTCGCAGTCTCTCTTCACCATCGTCGATCCCGGCCGCCCCATCATAATATTACCGATATAATACAATGAATGGAAGCTTCTGCAACTGTAATGATGCTCAGGAAATTTCTCATCCTTCTCTAAAACATCGGCCGAGCGACGATGTCAATCTTTCCACACGCAACGAGCTGGACAAGGTCTTGGCAGATTCCATGGCTCGGCTAACCATGGAAGAACGGTAGGAACATTCGAGCAATAAGAGATGGTTTTCTTTTTCTCTCTCTTTCTAACGCTTGCATTTTCATACTGCCCTCATCATCAGGGAGCATGCATTGGATGATCTTCATGGCATTCCGAACAGGAGCGAGGTAGCTGAAGATGCGGTGTCCATGAACCGCCTTCTAGAGGAGCTGGACAGGAATCTGAACGATATTAAAAAAGGGACGTTTTATGAGCAGGCAGAGAGGAATAACCCATCTTACGTTGCCAGCCGAGACTTTCGCCTCATGTTTCTGAGAGCCAGCGACTATGATCCAGAAGCAAGTGTAAAACGCATTATGGATTTCTTGGAAATACAGAAATCCTTGTTTGGCGAGGAAATGCTTGGAAAGAAAGTGAAGTTGGACGATTTGGACGACGAAGCGATAGATTCGTTGAAAAGTGGAGCTATACAATTCTCTGCTTCAACCGACAGAGCCGGAAGGAAAATTCTTTTCGTTTTTCCCCGAGCTCTCAGGATGAGGAATATCCAAAGCGACTTTCAAGCGAGATACTACGTCTTGATGTCTGCGTTGGAATCCGAGCAGGTGCAGAAAATGGGAATCGTCGTAGTTTTCTATACACTGAAGCAATCCGAAGCCGCCAAAGGTAGTCGCTTCTATAGTGGAAATCTGATGAAGTTGCCGTTGCGTTGGGCTGGGGTTCACATTTGTATCGGCGACTGGAAAGCCTATTACATTGGATCAGTTGCCATCTATTGCTTGCCACATTCCGTACTGTCTAAGTTTCGGATCCACCACGGCTCCGATATGGAATGCCTATACAAACTGGGCTCATTCGGTATTCCTCGAGACGCAGTGCCACTATCAGCTGGTGGATTTCAACTGGAAAATCGGCATCATTTGGAGTGGTATCGACATCGCAAGGAATTGGAGCGAAGTCAATCCTCGTCCGTTCTGGATGCGGTCCACCGTGTTGTCGTACCTGGGCCGAATGATGTGTTATTTGGACAGTTTCGAAGTAATGCAGGGAACCGGGCACTTCGCAAATTGGCCTCTTCCTTGTTGGATGAGTATAACTCTTTGACAAAGACCTTAAAGACGAGAATGGCACAAGGGGTGATAAAGGAAATTGGTATATTAGGTGGGCGTTTCCTAAAGCAAAATTCTTCTGGGGAATGGGAAGAAGCTTCTCAAGTCGAAGCGCTTCGAAAAGTTGCCAAGACTTTTCGGAATTGTCGTCGAAATGATAGCTAACGAAATTCTACCGCGGCTCTTATCGCTTAATTTCAAAGTCGCGTAGTTTCAAACCGCTTATCCCTTCTTCTTTTTAATCGTAGAGCATTATTATAGTCTGTTGGGGGAGTGTAGTATGGAGGAGAAAGTGGAACTACACATCGGAGCCTACGTGGGCCTCAAGTCCCAACCCCGTCAGCAGTGAAGACACAGGCCATAAGACTTTTTTTACTAATAGTAATACATAGGCGTGACACTCTTTTTTTGGAAGTGAAAGCTGGCCCTGGACCTTTGGGGGAGTAGGAGAATTGGAGCCAGACGAAGGTGCTTATAGAGGCCTCAAACCAACGCATTTGAACACAAGCTGATGTTTGACTATATATACGACACTTGCTTGTATGGTAGCTTTACTACTATTGACGTGACACTACATATCTCGAAAACTTCCGTTCTGAAATTCGGGTTTTGCAAAGACGGTCATTACGAGTGAAGAATTGGCATTTTATGACTATTGCAGCGCTACTACCACTTAAAGAAAAGAACAGGCATATGTGCTCAGAGACGTATTATGTGTTTATGTTGGTGCTTCTCCGCGTTCAGGGCTTTTGGAGACATCGGATGATGGCGGTGCCCCCAATATGACATATGATGCTGATGATGATGATACGATGAATGGAGGCAACCAAAGACTTTTCAACGCTGCTCAAGAAGGTACTGGTCCTCCTCAAATACATCGGCCGAGAGACGATGTGAATTTTTTCACTCGCAGTGAGCTGGACAAGGTCTTGGCAGATTCCATGGCTCAGCTAACCGTTGAAGAACGGTAGGAACACTCGAGTAATAATAGATGATTTTCTTTTCTGTCTCTCTAACGATTGCATTTTCATACTGCTCTCATCATCAGGGAGGGTGCATTGGACGATCTTCATGGCATTCCGAACAGGAGCGAGGTAGCTGAAGATGCGGTTTCCATTAACCGCCTTCTGGAGGAGCTGGACAGGAATCTGAACGATATTAAAAAAGGGACGTTTTATGAGCAGGCAGAGAGGAATAACCCATCGTATGTTACCAGCCGAGACTTTCGCCTCATGTTTCTGAGAGCCAGCGACTACGATCCAGAAGCAAGTGTAAAACGCATTATGAATTTCTTGGAAATACAGAAATCCTTGTTTGGCGAGGAAATGCTTGGAAAGAAAGTGAAGTTGGACGATTTGGACGACGAAGCGATAGCTTCATTGAAAAGTGGAGCTTTGCAGATATCAGCTTCAGCCGACAGAGCCGGAAGGAAAATTCTTTTCGTTTTTCCCCGAGCTCTCAGGATGGGGAGTTTACAGAGCGAACTTCAAGCGAGATACTACATCATGATGGCCCTATCGGATTCTGAGCAGGTGCAGAAAATGGGAATCGTCGTGGTTTATTATACGCTGGAAAAATCCGAAGCCGCCAAAGGTAGTCGCTTCTATAGTGGAAATCTGATGAAGTTGCCGTTGCGTTGGGCTGGGGTTCACATTTGTATCGGCAACTGGAAAGCCTATTGCATTGGATCAGTTGCCATCTATTGCTTGCCACATTCTGTACTGCCCAAGTTTCGGATCCACCACGGCTCCGATATGGAATGCCTATACAAACTGGGCTCATTCGGTATTCCTCGAGACGCAGTGCCACTATCAGCTGGTGGATTTCAACTGGACAATCGGCATCACTTGGAGTGGTGTCGACATCGCAAGGAATTGGAGCGAAGCCAATCCTCGTCCGTTCTGGATGCGGTCCACAGTGTTATCGTACCTGGGCCGAATGATGTGTTATTTGGACAGTTCCGAAGCAATGCAGGGAACTGCGCACTTCGCAAATTGGCCTCTTCCTTGTTGGATGAGTATAACTCTTTGACAAAGACCTTAAAAACGAGAATGGCACAAGGGGTGATAAAGGAATTCGGTAGTTTAGGTGGGCGTTTCCTAAAGCAAAATTCTTCTGGGGAATGGGAAGAAGCTTCTCAAGTCGAAGCGCTTCGAAAAGTTGCCAAGACTTTTCGGAACTGTCGTCGAAATGATAGCTAACGAAATTCTACCGCAGCTCATTTCGCTTAATTTCAAAGTCGCGTAGTTTCAAACCGCTTATCCCTTCTTCTTTTTAATCGTAGAGCATTATTATAGTCTGTTGGGGAAGTGTAGTATGGAGGAGAAACTGAAACTACACATCGGAGCCTACGTAGGCCTAAATCCCAACCCCATCAGCAGTGAAGACACAGGCCAACGACTTATTTTGCTAATAGTAATACATAGGCGTGACACTCTTTTTTGGAAGTGAAAGTTGGGCAATGGAAAAGTGGACAGTCCTTCCACCACAGTAGATGCCTAAGAGCCAAGGCGAATATCACGATGTACGATGTCAGAGAGATCAACATGAGAAAATCAGAGAATTGATGGGAAACTGTTACACAATCCACCAAACAATGGAAATCAGAAGGTTGAGGTGGCTGGAAAAACTTAGCCACGAAACCCCAGAAAAATATTCATATCGTGGATCAACAGGAAGACTGTACCAAACGATCAGCAAAGACTATGCAAACTCTAGGAGAGTACTAGAACTTGACACAAACTTGACAACTGAATGACAATGATACGGAAAGACCCGAACCGTAGGGGAGTGTAGTGGAGGAGAAATTGGAGCTAGACGGAGGAGCCATAGAGGCCTCAAACAACCGATAGTTTAACTGCTGCTAACGTCCAGTTTCCGTTCTAAAAACTGGATTTTTGCAACATTTGTTACTGATAATTCTGCATTTTGTGATTACGGTACAGTATCGCATAGACTTCACTATGAAGTTTTTAACTAGTCATTTCGGAGACCGAACTTGTGTTTTGCCACGCGAAACGAAGCCTGTTATGTGGTGACACACCGACAAGAAGTCCTCCGTAACAGGAGTTTTTTGCCAGAAATAACTAGCTGTTTCAATTTTTTCTCTGTCGGGATAAAATGGAAGGATGGGACCTGTCCATTCAATGTGTCGACTCATCTTAGATGCAGGGA
>JAAMXS010002940.1:3590-16945 GCA_019693525.1 Cylindrotheca fusiformis | reverse complement strand
CATCGGGTGAAATTTCGACCAAACTATCCCCAATTTTGGATCGTGGTGGAGATGCGGATATGGCATGGACCACCGCTTTCACCACCTTGAGTATCAATATCAGTTGTCCCGCCAATTTGTTATTCTTACACGTCGTCTTGTCCACAACGACCAAATCCTGTGCACAAAGTGGCACCATTTCACATGTTATAGTAGTATGTTTGCGATTTGCCGTAGTATTGTTGTCATGTGAATTGGTCGATACTACGACTTCTTTTTGTGACGTTGAAATCTTCAACGGAGCCACCTCGCGCAAGTAATTGCTAAACATTTGTGCCTGTTGTAAATTTTGAAAATAAAAATCCAATCCTTCTCGAGACGTATCAATACTCAATACATTTTTGCGGATACTTGCATTGGACCGTATTGCCTGTTTTAAGGTACTCAATCCCTTTTGGAATTGATCATTCCGTCGTTGACGGAATTGAACAATGGCCGTCGGATGATTGCAGCAGTCGGGACATTGTTTCCAAGCGCAATACAATTCGACCATGACATCTTCCTGATGGACCATGGCAGGGTGGTGGACCATGACACGTTGCACGACCATTAAATTGTCCACAACTGCCTGAACAGACAATTTGACTTTGAATCGCATAGAATGTGGTTCGGTCCGAATCCAAGACGCTTCCTTTACCTTGTACTTGTTCGAATTGTTCAAGGCAGGCAAGTGCTTGAGACAAATCGATAACAATTCAGGAGATTCTGGTTCACATGCTTCATACAAGGTCGGTGTTCTTTGATATCTTTTACAAGTACGACATTGGTAAATCATAGGATGAGGTGCACCACCTGGACCTTTTTGCAATTCGGATTTCAAATCATATTTGTTTTGTGCCAAACAAGTAGCACATTGCTGATTGGCATTCTTGTTGGGGAAAGTCATTGTTCCACACAGACAACAAGGAACCCTAATGGCTGCCATTCTACTGATGCTGGTGGCACTGGAAGAGGTCGTGTTGTTAGCCATGTTTGTTAAAACTCTCGCTATCTGATTTCGATCTGATCTTTGTGAGGGTGTTGCGGTGTTGCTCCGTACTCTTCTTGGACGAGAACGAGCAGTCATGCAGTAGTGTCTTGGCGCGTTTGTTCCGAGACGTATACTATTATTTCGGACTTTTCGCTGGATTACATTTTGGACTTGTTATATATAACACGACAAATGACAAGGGCATAAAAATGCATGGATATGTATTAATTAATAAAAAAACTTGATCTTCATTTTCACTCCAAGGAAAAGGGCGGATGCCAGCCACCCCGAACCACAAGAAGGGGCGGATGCCAAAAAACATAGGACTACTAGCAGCAGGCAGCAAGGGGAACATGAAGCTTTATTTGCTATTTTCTTCTTGAGGGGGACGAATCATTGTCTCATAAGAAGAAGAAGAAGAATCATTATTCCAGAAGAAGGGGAAAAAAAAAAACGAACGCATGATCTCATCATCCAAGATCATGACGTTTCATCTACTACTAGGTCTCCTTTACAACGAATGAATTAGTGAGTCGCCTCAATTGATACATGACTCGAGGAAAGAAGCTACTAAGAATATCCTAGTAATAGTAGTACTAGTAGTACTATTTACCAATCCATTGTTTGAATGCTCTAATGCTTTTGTATCATACCAAGAAAAGCAACGGCGATATGGAATAATAAGAGGATTGTATTTGTTGTTGTTTTTTTTCATGGTGGGCACCAAAAAGGCGGCGGGTCGAATCATGATATTTCCTATGTAGTAGTAGTACAAGTGTATTGTTTTGGGAGGACTCATTTTCATCTCTCTTATGAATATACTCTATGTAGTAGTATAGTATTGTACAAAAGTGGATGGCACTCTTTCTACTATTTTTGATTGTTGCAAAACACAGTAGCTAGTACTAGCTAGTAGTGCATAGTACTATAGAAGTTTGTTTGTGTCGTATGCACGAAATTTGGTTCTTGGAAAAATCAGCCAATACAGAATCAGAGCAAATAAAATATTGTGAGCTAGATTAAAAGCTATTGTAAGAAGTGAAGTTGTATATCACGATCAACAATGACTGTTGAGTGATGGAAAGGTTGTTCCAGTGAGAGAGAACCTCTGGCACTCAGCTGTCCCAGTGGCATATATAAGCCATAGGAACCTGGCTGGTTAAAGTATCCAATCTTGGTAGATGACTTCCCACCAGTGAGCCATTCCTAATTGTAAGCAAGACCCAAGGCTCTTGCTTGGCTCTCTATCTACCTATGTTGATCAGGCATCGTGTAGAAATATAAAGTAGGTCAACTTCACAAAAGACCCCACAAGCAGAGTCATCAACTGCTCCCAGTTGTTGCAAATCACCAGGCAGCTCCAACGTAGTCGCATGAATGCCAGACGGTACGTACGTCGTCGGATCGCAGTGTCGCTGTGACGAGTGCGCAATGCGCGCATACTGCAGTTGTTTCAAGAGACCCTAGAGATGATTGACTCGACTCAAAATCGTAAAATTCGATCGTAAAAATGATTCACATGACTCAAATGAAATCGTCGTCGGATCAAAGAACTGGATGGAGCAACTTCGAACGTCGAACGGAAAGAGGGGCCATGACATCCTATAGCTTTCGTAGCAGACAGATGGTTTTGCAAACATGCGTATGTTGATGTGAATCTCGTTCGTCTAGTAGTAGTATACCCTCATAAAAAAAGAGTCAGATCGACGACTCTCAAACACAAAACACAAAATCATGGCTACAACTAATAATATCTCTTCCATCAGTGCCACCACTACTAATAACAAAATGACAGCCATGAAGATTCCATGTTGTTTGTGTGGGACGTTGATTTTTCCCAACAATGCCAATCAATGTGCTACGTGTTTGGCACAAAACTTTGATTTGAAATCGGAATTGGAAAGAGGTCCAGGGAATGCTCCACATCCTACCATCTATCAATGTCGTAAATGTCGTAGATATCAAAGAACACCGACCTTGTATGAAGCTTGTGAACCAGAATCTCCTGAATTGTTATCCATTTGTCTCAAACATTTACCTGCCTTAAACAATTCCAACAAGTACAAGGTAAAGGAAGCATCATGGATATGGACCGAACCACATTCAATGAGATTCAAAATCAAATTATCCGTACAAACATTGGTAGAGAATGTATTGGTTCAACAACGTGTCATGGTTGAATTGCATTGTGCATGGCAACAATGTCCCGATTGCAATCGTGAATATACGAGTCGAACATGGACTGCGATTGTTCAATTACGTCAAAGACGAAGACGAAATGATCAAGGACAACAAAAGGGATTGTTTACCTTGGAACAGGCATTACGATCCAATGCAAGTATACGGAAACATGTATTGAGTATTGATGCCTCCCGGGAAGGATTGGATTTTTATTTTCAAAATGTTCCACAGGCACAAATGTTTAGCAATTATTTGCGCAAGGTGGCACCGATGAAAATCTCGACATCAACAAAACTAGTCTCGACGGATTCTCATAACAATACGGCCCATCGGAAACATAATATCACATGTGAAATGGTCCCACTTTGTGTCCAAGATTTGGTCGTTGTGGATAAGATGACCTGTAAGAATAACAAATTGGCCGGACAACTCATATTGATTCTCAAGGTGAAATCGGTGGTCCATGCCATATCGGCATCTCCACCACGATTGAATATTGGTGATAGTTTGGTCGAAATTTCACCCGATTCCTATTACAAATATGAAAAATCCTATCGTATCCTTCAATCGTCCAATCGATTGGTCCGATTTGTCGTATTGGATGTGGAATTGTGTGAGACAACAACAACAGAAACACGACCACCAGACACGTACTACTATGACGATGAAGACGACGACAAGGACGACAAGAAAAAGAAGAAAAAGTACAACACCAACAACAACAACAATAACAATTCGTCGTCATATTATGCATTGGCCGATGTTCAAGTCGTTCGAGAAAATGACATGGCATCGAATGATGTATTGTGTTGTGTCAGTCATTTGGGTCATGTATTACAAGCGGGTGATATCGTATTGGGATATGACTTATCCGCATCTACCTTTATGTATGAGGCTGATTGGGGTGTCAATTTGAATCATCAATTTGTCCTTCCGGATGTCGTATTGGTCAAAAAGGTAACCGTGTCCAAAAAAGGCAACAACAAAAAGGAGGATAGTATATTGGATGATGAAACGGATCACCAGAGTAGTAATACTCGTTTGGATTCCAAACCCAAATTATCCAAAAAGAAACAAAGACGACGCCGTCGAAAGGAAAATAAAAAAATGAAAGATTTGGAAGAACGAGTGGAACGAATGGGCTTTTTGGAAGAAGAGAATGATAATGATTTTGATGAGGACGAGTTGGAGGAAGATCCTGAAATGGCAGAACAATTACAAGCATTGGAAGATGATTTTGCAAAACTGGACAAAGAACAACAGCAACAACAAAAGAAGGATCAGTCTCGAGGACAGAAAGAGCAACAACAGCAAGAGCAAGAAGTGGATGATGAAGAAGAAAACGATGATAAGGATCAGTGTCGACAGAAGCAGCATGAGCAAAAAGAGGATGAAGGAGAAAATGATAATGATGATGATGATAGCCAAAGATAATTATAGACAGCATGTCCGATTCCAATCATTGTAATCAGAAAGATCCATCAACACTCTCACTTGCCGAATCATAGCCCCAAAAGGAGATACCCTGAGCTAATTTAGCCCCAAAGGTCTCGTGCGTACTACAGACGCAAACAAAAGTCATCTTGTGTGCTAATTTATTAGGCTCAAATGACTGTCTTCACGTGCGTATGTAGCTCCGTGGCGAAATGTCTGCTGATGAGAAAGGTGTATCAATAAATCTTTTTTTTTTTCTTGGTGACAGATGGCGGCGACGGAAGGACATTGTCGTCTTTATCAGATGACGACGAAGAGGGAGCAATGTTAACAACAACATCAACTCTTTTGGATGTGTGTGTGTTGGGGCATATTTGAGCACCTCTCTTTTTTCAGCAGAAAACATCTTTTATTGATCAATCAACTACAAACAATCTTATATGCTGTCATTGTTATCCAATCTCTTACAACAGTTTTTCCCAAGTGCTGTGACTGAGAATGCGAGACTGTTACTCTTTTTCGGGTCGCTATCATATGTCCTATTGAGTTTACATTGGATCGTATCGACGGATTGGGAAGCCAAGTTCCATTACGCTTCCATGATATTGGCAACGACTGGATTATTCTATTTACATTATTCACAAGCCGTTCTGGTACAAGAATATGAAATCATCTTTGTCAATCTATGGTGTATCTTTATGGTATATCATGTATCGACGTGGAAGAACAACTATCAACGACTTCGGGGTGAATTGAATTCCATTGCATCCCTACGGCCCTATCAAGGATCATTATTTCAATACTTGATCACATTACCAAGACATAAAACATCCTCCAATCAATGGGAATCTCCACCCTTTCGGAATGCGATTCATGTCATCTTGATTGCCATGTATGGGTTACTCTTATTGTTACATCTTTTACCATTTGTGCCACCCTGTCGATCCCTATGTTGTCAATACAACTACATCATTGACAACTTTGAACGACAATCGGTCAGTTCCAATTTTTGTGCCGGTCCGGTCCGTATTGCCTTTACGGGGAGTTGGTCCACTGGCAAGACGACCATTATCAATGCCTTGTTGGGTCATAATTACAGTCTATCACAAATTGCACCGTCTCCGACCACAGACAAATTTACCTGCCTTACCATGGGTGCACCGTATTCGGGTCCCATTCAAAGTGAAGATTATGCCCAACGACAAAATTGTGAAATGATGGGACATGTTCAAGATTTGACACAAAAATTGTGCAGCAGCAGCAACAGTGAAGACAGCGAAGGCGGCGGCGGCGGTGGCAGTGGTCGTCTGGCGAATGCAGTCGATGTGGCCGATATCAATACCGAATTCAAAGGATTTGTATTCTTTGACATGCCCGGTTGGCAAAATGAGTATTACAACAATTGTGCGTATTACACATTCTATCAACAATTGTTGGATAAAATGGATTTTGTCTACGTGGTTTGGGATTTGCATCATGGAAAGATTGAAGAAGAATTTGCCAAATTCTTTCACAACAAGGCAAGAGGAACACATTACGAAATCATTTACAATCGATTCAACAATAACAATGAAAACAGAGGCAATGGTGGAGCAACGGACAGTATGGCGTTTTTGAATCAACAGTATGCCAAACTCAGTAATGGTGCACAAGAACTCTTATCCGAGCTCTACACGGTCAAAGTTCATGATTCTTCGTTTCCAGAAGAGTTTGAAGAGAACATTGTTCATTTACGTACCAAAATTCGTAGTGTCAATCAGACAGTACATGACAATCGAAAGATTCTCATGAAGGAGAATCTACTTCAAGTTAGAGACCGCATGACAGGCCTACTGTCTTTACGGAAACTCAAGATGAATGATCGACTTGTCCACGAGGGTCTCAATGTTCACAAGAAACCAAATTTATCCTGGTTCCGTTCCTTGGGTATTGAGCTGTAGCCAGTGAGAAACGAAAGGTCGTGCCAAAAAACTCCGAGGACAAGAGTGTCAATCAAACGGTACTCAAACCATCGCAAGTTTCTCTACAAGGAGAACCGCCGTCTCTGCTTCAAGTTCGAGGTCTTACTTTTACTTCCGGATGGAAACTGAAGAAGATTAAAGATCAACAAGATCATCGACTTGTCCACGAGGGTATGAAAGTTCACACACACAAAGTAGTATTAAGATAAGATCCCAGATTTATCCTCGTTTTGCGTTGCGGTTCACGTCCGCGGTTTTAGTTTTGTCATGGATATATGTTAAAATCATTTAACACCACGCTGAGTTTGAGCGCTAATTTACAAGGTTTCGACTTGAGGAAAGAGTTAAGTACGGTTCCGAGACAGAATTGCTCATCATCTGTTGATCGTTTCGAAATCGGATGTCAATGGAATTCCAGAAGCAGATGGAAACAATGGTAGATGCTAATATATAACCCCTTTCTCCACCAGCGAGAGTGACGAAATTTGTGTTGAGAAGCATAAGGTTTCGTCTGGAACTTCGATGGTCATGGTTTTTTAGAGAGAAATACACCAGATCGAGGAAGGTTCTTCTTTCGCTTGAATCTGAGTCGTTGATTATGTGGAACAAGCGTTCACATTTATTTCTACGACCAGATTCTTGATAAATCTAAGAGTTGACATTCAATATATCTAAAATTGGTAAATAAGGGGAAAAACGTCCGATGTTTTGAACTTAAGGTCACAGATACAAGCAATGTGAGAATACTCATCAGTACAGGGGCATCGTTGGAATCTGACCAAGCTGGTAGAGCAACGCGAGTTTTGCGAATGACTCGGTCGGGTGATGATGGCCAAGGGCGGCCGACTGGTGCATGCTTCGCAAGTACTGCTGAACATTCAGGGCCCGAAGAAGGTGCAAATTGTCAAGGTCGGTGAGTGATACTCTTCTTTGCGGTAGTTGAAAGCTCGGGAATACACTCCCGACGGCGGATGGTACAGGTGATGGACTTTGTAGGGAGCATGAGGCAGCCCGTAATTTCGCGGTTTTTTCTTCCGTCAGCAGGCTTGCAGTTGCCTCTGGTCTTGTAGAAGCAGTCGTCGCGTTGGGAACGTCCGACTTGCTGTCGGAAGCAAACTGTGGATGTGAGTGCTTCTTGTTCTTCTTGAAGGCTCTGTGTTCAATCTGGCAGAGCAGGCTTTTTTGGTCCCTCAGAAAGGATGGATGGCCGTAGTGATTGAAACCAAAGTTTGTGAAGCCGTAGTATTGAAGCTGCCGCTTGAAGGATTTGTACTTGTTCTGTTTGGGCAAGTACTTGGGCAGGATTGTAGTCTCGAAGGCATCGACATCGTGGATCTTGAAGGAATCACCAGAAGGTGACCATGATATGACACGAGATTCTTCCTCAGTATTGGAAGCCTCTTCGAGGATTTGATGAAGGCGGAACGGGAATGTTCGATAAACCATTGTGTGTGTCTGTTTGATTGGAGCAGTTCGGGAATTTGTGGGCTGTTGATGGAAGAAACGGGAATAGTGTGATGAGATTGCGGCCGAACAGAGAAAGTGTGGAGAAGCGATCCAGAAATCTTTCGTGCATTTTGCGATGTGGTAGTATTTCACTTATCTTTCGTGCACTCTGACGTATTTTAATAGTGGGAAAAAAGTGGGTTGTACGCATGCTGGCGAAGGGAGGATTATGCATGCAGATTTCGCGTGAACTATATTGTTCTCTGCCATCCGGATTCTGAAGTATAATTGCAAAACAATCATTTATGCTGTAAGGACATAAATCCTCATAAGAGCGGACACACGGCGATTTTTTAGATTCTGTGTCTCGCTTCGCTTCTCTCTCGTCGCAGAGAACCCTTTCGCTTGGATGGTTTCTTTTTGCTCAACCGACGAATTCCGTGGATTGAAGGCGAGCGAAGGTAGTACCATTGGACAATATTTTTCGCGCTAGTCCATTTGATCGTATTCTGACTTGGCTCGCATCACAAACTTTCGTACGACCATCAGAAATCGTTCAAAATGCGTCAAAGTCCCCCATCAACCATCTCTCTTTTGCATTTATCGAAAGGTCAGTCTCCAATCGAAATGGCGTTTCGTGAGGGCATGGCGTTGAGAGTCCAAAATCAAGAATATTAGTACACTCTATTGCAACTGCCAAGACCAACAACTGTCGATGTCGTTGAATAATTCTTAGAAGTCTCTTGGACTGATAAGAGATCTTCTTGGAGATCAGAGGGAACTACATCCTCTCTTTTCGATTCGTTGTAACATCGCTATAAACTAAGTGAAATGGTCTTGGTAATGGAAATGGCGTTCGGCGAGGGCGTGGCGTTGAGATTCCAAACTAAGAAAAATAGTCCTTTTGCAACTTGCCAAGACAGATGTTGTTCAATTCTTAGAAGCCGCTTAGTAACTACATCCTCTCTTTCGTATTCTCTGTCACCACGGCAAATACGAAGTGTTAGAGGCAATGAGAATGATGTCAACTGTAAATATAGTGATTTTTATTTTTATTGCAACTAGTCCAAAACCTTGATATAATCGTTCAATACTTAGAAAACGCTTGATATTGGGCAAGCCGTTGCTGGAACGCTAGCTGTGATAGAGACAGGGGCGCATTTCCCGACTGCAATGTAGCCATTTGGTGCTGGGCAATTGCCAGCGACCTCAAAGCTTCAGCATGAGCTAATTGCTGGTACTGTCTAGAAAGTGATACCATTGACTGGTCCAAGTCTGTCAGCTTGGCCTCCAAGCATAATTGGTTCTGCAAGGAGACGAATCCAGGGATGGCCTTGGCGCCAAAATGCTTCTCCAGTAGCTCTGACTTGTCTTGCTTCAAAGGATCGGAAGAAGAGGAGGAATTTCTTCGTTTATTCTTGGACTTATTGAAGGCTTTGTGTTCAATCTGAGATAACAAGCTTTTCTGCCCACGACGAAACGAAGGATGACCGTAGTGTTGAGAACCAAAGTTCACAAAACCATAGTACTGAAGCTGACGCTTGAAGGACTTGTACTTGTTTTGATTCGGGAGATGTTTTGGCAAAATCCTATCGCTGAATGCATCGCGATCGTGAATCTTGAAGGACTCTCCAGATGGAGTCCATGATATGATAGTAGATTCCACTTCATCGGTGGATGCTTCCTCAATCATTTGATGAAGGCGGAAAGGAAATGTTCGGTACACCATGTTTCTTGTTGCGAAAGAGTAGTTTTTTTAACCTGTATTGTAAAGAATGAGAAAATGTGGAAAATTTATTGCCTCCATATTAAAGAAGCATTTCATCGCGCCATTGCTGGTTTTGTCTCGGTGTTTTGTGAGATGCTTCGAGAGGGTTGCTTAGTTACCGAATGATTTCCGTTTCCATACCCTTACGCCACTGCGAAATGACTTTCCATGTCAAGATCTCTAAATGCTAGGCTCTGATGATTTTACACTTTTTCGATCTTGAAAGATATAGGCGCGTGCACTAGTACCTGGATTTCGAGGAATATGTACCAACTACACCCCTAAGATGCCGCAAAGAACTTCCAATTGGTTCGTGACACAGAACTGCCGGCAGTTTCAACCATTCGATCGCGGACGAAACTTCGATTTAGTACTTT
Organism: Cylindrotheca fusiformis; assembly: GCA_019693525.1. NCBI lineage: Eukaryota > Bacillariophyta > Bacillariophyceae > Bacillariales > Bacillariaceae > Cylindrotheca > Cylindrotheca fusiformis. Next base: position 6,769 of record JAAMXS010002940.1, on the reverse strand, counting down.
CATACGACCTAGAGAAAGAGGGCGAAAGGCTTGTTGGTGTTCGCTATTTCGTTTTAAGGAGCGAAAGACTCCTCCCATTTAGAAACGTTTCGAGCCCAACCTACCTTGTTATGGCAATCTTGAACTTTCTTCACGACCACCACCCCTCGCCGCCAAGTGATCAAAAGGGTTCGCCCGTCGTTTTCGAAACTTCAGAAGAACTTTAGCTGGGGCGCATGTCAGTCTGTCGTCGGAGTGTCTGCCTGTCTGCGGTCATTGCATGATGCGCGAAGACCACACCCACACACCTTTCTTTGGTTATCAGCTTGATGATTTCTTGTGTGATGGCAAATGCAATGATGCTGGAGGAAAGAACAAGGGACTTCAATAAGAGAAGGAATCTTCATTGCAAGGCAAAGCGCAATGGAAGCTTCACAAGGGTCAAAGAATGAAACAACAAATATTCTTGTTCTTTCAGCTCCTACAAATCTTTGCTACTACAATCGCATTTCTTCGAACATCATCATCATCAACAACTACTACAATGGCGGATAGTCTGCTTCTTGCTCCCTCTCAAGTTTTGCTACGGCATCCCTCGTCCGTAGCTTCCAATAATAATTCCGATGAAGATCATTCCGACGTCCTTGTCCCATCACAGGTGCCAGGTATTCGAGGGGAAGTCAATCGACCCACTTCCATTCACAAAGAAGAGGCAGCGGTGAACACATCAGAAAAGGATACGACTACTAGGAAGAAAAAGAAATCAAGGAAGAAAAACTCCAAAGGGAAAAAGAGAACGAAGACCACCGGTACACGACTAAGACAACATGGCAACATTCCGGATGTTGAATGGCGAGCTGTTCCTATGGACCATTTACGTTTGCATCCTAATTTTGTCCCGTTGCCATTGCCGGAAACAATCGAGCGATTGGAACGGTTAGAGGATATACGTAACTTCCGTCAAGAGTCCTGGCAGTGGGATGCCGTCCACGATGGTCGATGTACAACCTCTCAGGCTGTTGCTGCGCTTGGATTTTTAGAGCCGGAGGCTGGTCGAATCCTTGGGATACCGAAGAGTTGGCAAAGCGGTGGAATCGGAGCCTATGAACGATTGAGACAACCCGCACTACGAACGTTGGAAGAAATGAACGAGGTCCTATGTCAGCATGGATCGGACTCAAAGAATTCATCGTATACTTCAGATAGCATCGCCGCTTCAAGTATTTGGGAGCCCTTTCCACCTGGTTCCAACTGTTCTTTTCCGGCAAAGTACTTGGTGCCGCTTGATGAGGAAGCGCAAGAGGGGCGAAAACAACAATTGAAGCGTAGTCTCAAGTCACCTGGATTTGACTTCTCAATACGAATGAAGTGGGGGAATGCTCAAGAGCCAACTTCACTGTTGACCTGTCTCAATTTCTTTGCTCAGCAGAGTCAAGATGTAGTCGAGCTCCACGAAGTAGGAATGTGTGGAGCAGGTATAAAGATCGAGAATAGCACGCTACTCCTGGGGGCGACGCCCGATGCATTGATCTGTCATCCAAACGGAACGAAAGAAGTGTTGGAGGTGAAGAACCATTGTCCGTTCTTATTGTCTCGAACGCGTCAGAACAATAACAATCGACCTCAAAGTCGATTCGTCGTTCAGGACTATGGCTTTGACCAAAGCAAACTTGGGATATTACCGCAATATGTGCCACAACTAATGATGGAAATGCTCTGTGTGGGTCCTGAATGCAAGTCTGCGGTTATGGTTCGGCAGTCTGCAACGTCTGGAGCACTGATAATACGGGTTCAGAGAGACGACGATTGGATTGAAGAAATGATATATTGGCTCAAACGATTTCTTTCCGACTATGTCGAGCCTGGGATTCCACCTCCACAGAATTTCTTCCTTCAAAGTCCCAATAAAAACGACGAAGACAGGAGACGATACCAAAAGTTTTTGGAGTGGACAAAGGAACTGGAATCCAAGGTTATGAAACTTGCTCATGTACCTCATTCAAAGATCCAACGGGCGGGTGATATTTGGACCGAATTATTCCTGGACTCGTAGGCTAGCTAGCAAGGATTTTGCTTCGTTAATAATGTGTAATGCTATACGACACGAAGGGTTATTACACTTCAATTTCAGCCTTTCTCGCTGCGGTTTTGCTAGATTTAACCTTTCATCCCGATCTGGTGTTTTAAAATCGCCCTCTGCTCCTTGATGGTGTTGACAACAGAGATCTGCTATGCCATTGCAATCCGGCCATGATTTGTCTATTAGAATTTAGATTTAGTCGCACTTTCCGTTGTTGCAGCACTCGGTGCAACATTCACAGTCTAATCCGCACTCGGCCCAAACCGGTCCAAACCCAACAGACCCAACATTCTTGCAAAATGCAAGATCATCCAGTCCTCCTGTCACGGACGTTTTTTGTATGAACAGAGTTAGGATTGACTCCAGCTGACCCACTTCCACGGGCATGACTCCAGTCAATCCAATGTTGCTGTTAACGGAAAGGTAGGTCAGTTGCTGCAGATTCCCAATTTCACTTGGAATTGGTCCCACCAACTGATTACCGGAGACTTCTATATCCTGCAACTGGTCAAGGTGTCCAATCTCGGTAGGTAGCGTCCCACCAATGCCGTTCGACGACAGTGACAGACGTGTTAGAGACTTCAGTAGGCCAATTTCGGTAGGCAGTGTCCCCACGATGGAGTTCTGCATCAGGCTCAGATCTCTTAGAGACGTCAGTAAGCCGACTTCAGTTGGAATACTACCCTCAATTTCATTTTGCATAAGCACCAGAACTGTTAGAGACGTCAGTAGGCCGACTTCAGTTGGAATACTACCCTCAATTTCATTTTGCATAAGCCCCAGACTTCTTAGAGACGTCAGTTGGCCGACTTCGGTTGGAATACTACCCCCAATTTTAGCGTTCACAAGCATTAGATGTTCTGCGTTTCGAAAGTTCCCAATTTCGGGAGGCAGCGTCCCAGTCAGCCCACTGTTGAGGAACGAAATCGTCGTCACGACATCACCATTCTTGCAATGAATGGGATCCCCCCAATTGCAATGAGACAAGCTACTCAGCCAATTCGAATTATCTAACCCAGTGCAATTGATTCCTCCAGTCGCATAATACAAAGTGGCCAAAGAGAAGCGTTCGAGCAACTCTGTCTCATCGTCCTTGATGATCAAATAGCGAGAATCTTCA
>JAAMXS010002931.1:0-32751 GCA_019693525.1 Cylindrotheca fusiformis | reverse complement strand
ATCCAAGGCTGTTCGACGATGTTGCAAGTGCGGCCATTCCAATCATTGACACCTTCAAATCGCAAGAGCTAGCAAATACAGTGAATGCATTTGCCAAAATGGACCATCAGCATCCAATGCTGTTCGATGAAGTTGCAAATGCAGCCATTCCAATCATCGACACCTTCAACTCGCAAGAGCTAGCAAATACAGCGAATGCATTTGCCAAAATAGATCATCAGCATCCAAGGCTGTTCGACGAAGTTGCAAAGGCGGCCATTCCAATCATCGACACGTTCAATTCACAGGGTCTAGCAAATACAGTGAATGCATTTGCCAAAATGGATCATCAGCATCCAATGCTGTTCAACGAAGTTGCCAAAGCGGCCATTCCAATCATTGACACGTTCAACTCGCAAGAGCTAGCAAATACAGTGAATGCATTTGCGAAAATGGATCATGATCATCCAATGCTGTTCGACGAAGTTGCAAAAGCGACCATTCCAATCATCAACACCTTCAATTCACAGCATCTAGCAAACACGGTGAACGCATTTGCCAAAATGGACCATCAGCATCCAATGCTGTTCGACGAAGTTGCAAATGCGGCCATTCCAATCATCGACAATTTCAATTCACAGGATCTAGCAAATACGGTGAATGCATTCGCCAAAATGGACCATCAGCATCCAATGGTGTTCGACGCAGTTGCAAAAGCGGCCATTCCAATCATCGACACCTTCAATTCACAGGATCTAGCAAATATTGTGAATGCATTCGCCAAAGTGGATCATCAGCATCCAATGCTGTTCGACGAAGTTGCAAAAGCGGCCATTCCAATCATTGACACCTTCAAATCGCAAGAGCTAGCAAATACAGTGAATGCATTTGCCAAGATGGACCATCAGCATCCAATGCTGTTCGACGAAGTTGCAAAAGCGGCCATTCCAATTATCAGCACATTCGAATCGCAGCATCTAGCAAATACAGTGAATGCATTTGCGAAAATGGACCATCAGCATCCACTGCTTTTCGACGAAGTTGCAAATGCGGCCATTCTAATCATCGATAGCTTCACATCGCAAGAGCTAGCAAATCTAGTATCGGCCATTGCACGAATGCGACAGGACAGTGAAAGTTGCCATGCTGTGTACTCTGCGGTTGCCAACTCAATTAAGTCGAACCATCACTGCCTCAAGGAAGCATCTGACATCGTATTGTCCGCCATTCCTTACGCATTTCTCAAGGGTGGGCACGTTGATGACGAGTTGTTAGAATTGATTGGAATCGAAATATCGTGTCGTGGAGCTGAATTGTCTCTCGGTGCACGAGAATGGGGCCACCTGGCAGCTGCCTTCAAGAACTGTAAGTCTCCAGTTGCAGACAAAGTTTTTGAGTTGCTGTTTCGTTCATTTCATGTGGACAAAAGCGACGAACGCCTGCTTGAGAATATTGCAGATGTATACAACGCTGTTCTAACCGGTGAACATTTCAACGACGTCCCTTCCGACTTTCTCACCATACTCACGAAACTGGCGATGGAGTACTCCAGCCAAGCTCGGATGGAGGATGTCCGAGATATTCTGATTGGTGCAACACGAGTGGATATACGTGGTGATCCGCTACAGCGAGAACTTTATACCACATACAGACCTCTGTTCGAATTGTATCGTAAGGACATGTCTCCATATTGTCGCGATTCGATCAACGAGACATATCAGTACTTGGGCCTGAGCTAGCAACATATGTTTTGAGCGATCACGCTTTTCTACAGCACGCATGGGGAGAGGTCTGCCTGGTCAGTGTTCTATTGACAGGCAGAGGAAGTCTGCCTGATTTTCAAGGCGTTTTGTGGAATCATAGGGCGAATGCTATCTCTTTCCATCCGCTACTTCGTTCACAATCTGCCATTGTGTGGGGGCAGCTACTACAGGGGTGGTTTTACCTTCTTTGGAAGGATCTACAGCGTGATTCGACATCGACATCTTTATCTTAACATGAATCTTTGGCCACAACGCCGATATTGATTCTGTGCGAACGTGTTGTAGCCACTATCTGCTTCTACTGATACGAAACGCCAATGGAACAAGTCGGAATTCTATCAATTCTTGTATTGCAGAGAAACGAATTCTGTCGACCAGAAGCGCCGCGTCTAGGTATCGAGAAATGCGACTCTGGTGGCAATAAGAAACAAGCAGTAAGTTCAAGTAAGGCCTACATGAGAGAAACAAACTACTCAAGGTATTAATGAAAAGCGATAGTAGGTTTTGGACTAGTTTATTCTATCAATCCATCGACAGGCTCAAACAACATTGCCCGTGTGGAAAGAAGACAAAATCAGCCTTCTACTATCCCAAGAGTGGCCTCTGCAAGCATGCTTAAACAGCTTCAGGAGCTTCACTCTCGTGATTAATGTGGCCAGCCATGCTGGAGAGTCCAATCGTCAGGCCAGAAATAGTTGTCGTCATCAGGACACATGCGGCAAGAGATGCCGTTGGGGAGGGTCTTCTCCTTCAACAAGCGATCATGTTCCTCAGGACTTTCCGCTTCCACAGCCTCGGCCAGGACACGAGCCTCGTAGTGGGCTTCCTCGGCAGCAGCCTTAATCGCAGCCTTGTGCTCATCCGTAGCCTGGTGTTCAGCTGCTTCGGTAAGATAGGCAGCTTCAAACTTGGCGGCATCGGCAGCTTTCTTGAGCACACGAGTAGGGTTGGCTTCACCATCGGCATTCGATGGACCGCGAAGAGAGGTACCGGCCTCGGACAAGGCAACAGTAGAGAGAAGGGACAGGGCGGCAACAGAAAACTTCATTTTGTGGTTGATAAAAGTGCGAATCGATTTTCTGGATTCCGAATTTATGAGAGCAAGACATCTGAAATCTAGGATCAGGGGCGACATGATGACACATGCCGATTTGCTCGCTAACGTAGGGGTTGGTACTGTGCCCTCTGAACCTTCTCAAAAGAATGCGTCGCGGTTGACTTTGCACTCTATTTATGCACCTCTTAGGGTATTGTGTCCTCTGAACCTTCAAAAAAAAAGTACCTCGCGGTTGGCTTTACACTTTATTCATACATCTTCTTTGTTCCGACCTGCCAGGTTTCCATCTACTACTTATAGAGGCTGTGTTGTCTCTGAGAAGCTCAAAATGTGACTCAATCATGATCTTATTAATTGTCCTTTCCAGCGGAGCATTTCATGTCGCTATTCCCTTCTCAAAAGACGAATGACCAAATGACCATATGCCGTCAGAAAGATTCCCGATTGCCATCGTCCAAAAGAACCTTTTTGGAGGTGTGTCTGTAGATTTCTACTTCGATATATAATAATAAGGCTCGGTCATTCTGGTACTCCGGATGGGGTAGTGAGGGGTCAACTTGCCAACCTTCTCATGGACGTTTTGAAGATGACGACGAGAATGTATGACGACGGAATAGATTTCTTGTTCCAATTGTTCAAGTTCCAATTTTGGGTCGTATCCTCGAACGAAAAAGTGCACTCCCTCTCCCCCCGAAGAGAGACCGTTGCTAATATTTTCAAAGGAGCCGAGCGTTGCGCGCATCTTTCTTCATTCAACATCTTTTGAGAACTGTGAATTGGCGGTGTGTTTTTTCTTCAAAGCTTCCACCACCACAGCGTGGCATGACGTTGCAAAATGAGGTACAATCATCACCAAATAACTATCTTAGTGATTGCTTGTCTTGAAGCATTTACTTCAGGCCTTCAGTCTCACAGCGCAAGCAGTTTCCGGCCACACTCTCCCATCTCAAAGACTACTTCAGACTTCAAAACAAGCTATCATCAATCATGTCGTCGCACCTCAGGTGTTGCTTCCCTATCAGCATCAGCTAGTTTTGCTAAAGTGTTGAGTGCCCCTACTATATATGGTATTACCGCAGATGGAGAGCCCTGCAAAAATTGCATGAAACAAGGAAGATATTGTTGGCACCACAGATGGCAGCAAAAAACGACGAAATCGATATCTGAGAACGAAGAAAGCAATTACGAAAGACAGCCCAATACTTCGGGATTCCGAGAGAGTATCATTTCATTTGCAATGGTATGCATTGCCCTGGATGTAATGAAACTCCGAATTCTTCTGAAAACTATTCATTCCATTGGCGCTGCAATTCATCAATCCAATCTAAGTAGCTCCATGATATCCATGGCGCTGAGTCAGTTCAACATGTTTGCAGCAATCCAAGTACGGACATTACTCGACTCGCTATCTACTTTGTCGATAACGCGTCTGGGTGGATTGACTTTGGGTAGTCCTCTAATCCTCGGTCTGATTTTTGGTCGATATTTGTGTTCATCCCGAGGTCTCAAGACAACGGAACTGCTACAGTCAGTCCAGAATTCGGTCCGTCAGGTTCGATACGTGTGCGAGACCTCATCTTTGTATGGATCAAGTCGCAACAGCCAATATATCGCTGTGCCTAGCGGCGCCAAAAGAGATACCCAGGTGGCAAGCAAGAACCCATCAGCATACAAGCCTTGGTCTCAACTTATGGCGAAGACCTACGCTAGTGGTGAAGATGTTGGTATTGAGCCCAGCAATACATCATCCGCGTCGTTCTCCAGTGGGAGGAAGAAACGAATACTGCGGAGTGTTCTATCCATCACTGCAATTCTTGCTGTTGTTGGAATTGCCAACAAAGATGCGACATTGAGACTTATACAGGCTTGGAAACAGAACTACAGCTCCGCCAAGATACGAGATAAGATGGTACCGATATTGGACCAAGCCAATGCTGCTGGATTGAAGGGTCAACTTGCATATACTTTCTGTCTTCTACTTTGGACCATGACTGTCGGCGTTACGACACCAGTGGAGACTGCAGCAGGAATTGCGTTTGGTTTTGAAAGGGGTGTCATTTGCAACGCGGTTGGGAAAATCGGAGGTGCAGTGCTAAGTTTCATTGTTGGCCGATCGCTTCTATACGACTATGTCAATGAAAAGTTCGGTAATAACGAATTGCTTGGATTGGTGGAAGAATCGATTCAAGAACACCCACTACGAGTCAGTTTGATGATGAGATTCAGTCCGTTACCCGAAGCGGCCAAGAACTTTGGAATGTCATTGTTGAAGGTGAAAATGGGTTGGTTTGTAGCTGCAGTCTTGATGCATGGACTCCCTTTTTCAGTCTTGTGGACGTCGTTGGGAGTACAGACCGCCGCGATAATGAGAGGAGCTGATCCTAGTAGAGGACTCAAGATATTGATGACAGGAGTATCCTGGCTCGGTACGTTCCACTGCATGATATGTTGATTCTTGTTTTGGCTTGAGCCTGTTTGTTGTTCTAACTCTTTTTGTTGCTTTGTTTTGTTTTTAGGAGTTATATCACCGACAATAATCGGATTTTGGATCAAAGGATTACGGGAAAAGAAACGACGACGACAACAGATGCCACTAGCGCATGAAGGTGACGTGGAAAAGTGACGCTATTCTCTTTATGTACTTTCGTCCAGAAGCCTTTTTTTCTTTCATAACGTGCACTCTTTAAAGACTTATATTTCTCGATGGATCTTATGCAAAATCACCTTTCTCGATCTTCAAGTCATCTTCTCCTTCTTCGTTTTGGTTGTTGGAAGCAACAGCAGCACTATCATTCTCTGATTCGTCTTCAACCGAAACATCCTCCTTCACACCTTCCTCTTGAGAAATCCTGTATCCAGACAACCAGTAGCAGATACCAAAGAGCGCAACAATACCCAATACAATCAGAACGATACCCAAACCGGTGGGGCCATGACGATGATGCTTCTCCTTGTTGGAAGTAAAGTCAAAATTGCACGGTTCGGCTCCTGGAACATAGGAAGACGAGTAGTACAGTCCACCAACGTCTTCACAAAGAATCTCCAAGCACTCGTACGTCGATTCCAAGGCACGTTTGACTTGCCCAAAGTTGGCATCGTGTCCCGTTTTGAGATTCTGGTAGACGACCAAACCTGCTTCTGGATCACAATTGTGAATGAGGGGTAAAATGGCAGCGGCAACAGTCGCCGCACCAGCGCTGATCTTTTCGGCAGCATCGTTGTCTTGGGAAAACAATTCATCGGGTTTGCTATAGGTAATGTGTGCATACCAGAGAGTTTCTTGAATCAATGGTACAACCAACAGGCTGGAGATCCGACGTTGAATGTTCTTGGCTTCCGAACAGTCTCCCTGAACGATCCGTTCCTGTCCCTCCCAAAAGAGTTCCAGCACTTCATCATTGACATTGGAAAGTCCATTATATCCATCGCAAGTGTTGAATGAGATGCAACGTTTGTCGGCCAAGTTGTGCAACAGGCGGCCATTTCCTGAACCATTGGCATCGGGACCTTCCAAAGATCCGGCATAAAAGGCGACTGCAAGATCCCAGGGATGGAGACTTCCCATATTGCAATCCTTGTTACGACAGTCGTCATTGCACTGCATGATAGCCGTATCAAGTTCATTCTGTACCGTCATCCAAAGACTCATGTAGACAGATGCCTTTTGAATAATCTCTATTAACGGCAACAAGTGAAAACAAAGTTCGTTTGTGTGTGAGAGAGAAGAAAGATGGCAAACGTAGATAGTAAGCACGGAATGCAAGTACGTACCGGCCCGAGCTGGATAACCATAGTGTCGAAAGTCTCCATTAGCTTCGTCTAGGTTTGTTGTCCCACCCTCAAACGCTGCTTGAATCCAATGGTCTGCGTAGCTAAAGTTCCCATAGTACTCGACAAAACTCGAGTACAGCCAGAACGGACAATGGTCGTCACAGGCAAACATTTTTTCCTTGGCATGCGTACTGAGCTTTTGAAGGGACATACGACTCTGATTGTCTTCCAATGGATCGTAGGTGTACGGAATTGGTGCATCTTGCATTTCATGGACAAAGATACTACCTGCCGATTTGAAACATCCCTCCACAATGGGATAATAACTGGCACCGACGGAACAATCGTACACTTCGGCACCATAAATGACAGCAATTTGGGATGCACCAACAGGATAATTCCCAAGGAGGGAGCCAGTGATGGTGTCACCGTTGGCAGTCTGTCCTGCAACGTACCACCCGCTCTTGAGTTCGGATTCCAGACCCCTTTGAAGAGTCAAAATAGCATATGGCTTGGCGTTTGCTCCTTCTTCGTAAACTTTACGAGCCTTGCGAAAATCTTGCTCGGTGAATCGAGAGAGATGTGTCCCCATTTCGGCATGGTCAAGATCAATCTACAAAAGTATACACGGAAAGAAAGAATGTGTGAGAGATACCAAGAGAAGGAAGAAAATGTCATTGATCGAAAATACTTACATTGTCAAGCACCACAGGAGAAACGGGTGCATATCCAACAAGATTCGGTAGCCAGCTTTCCGAGGCGAGACTTCGAGCATTCAAGCTAGTCGCCATCACGAACGATGGCAGGAGGAACAGGATCGGAGAGCTTGAAGAGAGACGAGAAAAGACCTTCATAATGGCTGTCAGCACGGATTATGAGAACATCTATCGTTTGCATTTTTCTGACTCTTTTTCTTCTTTGGGAATACATTTTCACACATGATCTTGTCGGATCCCACTTGCTGACCTTCTCAGAGATGTTTTGTGAATGTTTTGCCGGCCAAACTCATCTTTTCTCAACATGGAGACTCAATTTGCCCAAGCATTTTGGGGTTCCCCTCCCCAAGTCCAAAGATATATTGTGGGAGGGGCACTATAACGTCGACAATGACAACTGTAGATGCAGCGACACCCCTACTTGTCTCGTCGCTTGCATTTTTGCAGCAATTGCGATGCCAAGACTGGTCATACAAAGCGTTTCTGCTATGTGCCTGCCCATCGAAAACCTCTACCTTTGTTTTGAAGAGTCTACACTTTGCGGACGATACAACTATCTACTACTAGTACTGAATACCTAATATTTCTAGTGAATTTGAATCTATTGTTGCTTAGGTTCACAAGCAGAATACATATCGTTGTTTTTATTTGGAAAAAAGCCATCCACACAGCATATTTATTGATACGCCTGCTAAAAACTACTGTTGGGTGCTTGCTTCCTCCTTGATGAAGTATACCTGCGTTATTGCTATCCACCAGAACACAATAGCTAGCTTTTCCTTGCTTCAAGATGACTTTCATCTTGTCTACTTCTTGATCTCCCAAAGAAAGTGGCACAGACTTCTACAGGCGGCTGCTTCAATAGCCATTCGCAATCTGCCAGCTCTGGTGGGCCGCAAGAAGGTTGCTGAAAGAACAACGCAAGGCTGCGAAATTATCCCGTAGTTGTCTTTGCGCGGAACACAGATTGTCTCATTGGAATTATAAGAACACATGACGATGACAAATACTAATGAAGTCATTCTGATTTCGGTCACGTTAAGTTTGCTTCTCATCACCTAACAGTGGACATTTCAGATGGTCGCTCAACAAAAGGGACTGATTGTCAAGTTATTGAGGTTTTGGATACTGGCAGTACTCTTACTGTGAGAACAAGTCCTATTTGACAATCAACTGTCCTGGATCGTCTCTTATTCTAAGTCGAGCTCTGGCCTGTTGTCTTGGGGGTTTGTCAACCCGACGTGTCTTTTCGTACCAAAAAAAGGCTTTGGATAGACGGAAGGACTCTCGTTGGGAGGAGGACCTGAAGGGGGAATACCGCAACAAGTACTGTGGGAAGGGAAGAGGCGCTATATTCTTCAAGCTCGCGGGATCAAAATCAGTCACGTATGGTGGCATTCATAATAACAGTACAGTACTGGAATAATGTTGTTGGCCGCCATAGGTTGTAGATGAGCGCTTTCATAACTTTTGAGAGGACGATGGTTTTTTATTAAACACCGAAACACAGTGCGAAAAATGCTCTTTTCTTCTTTCATCGATGACTCTAAGAACCAGAGAAAGGCTTAAGAAATATGTTCCCAAACTCATCACGTTTGTTGATCGTCATCGAGATGCTGTACCAGGATTGGCCCTTTCTACTCTTACCCTGAATCATGATCGGCCCCTACTACTCTTGCCCAGTCTTCGCGCCTTAGGACAAGGCTGCAATCTCAAGCTGATTGGAAAAATCGACCCGGAAAATAAGAAACAACCTGTAACAGCTGCAATTATACAACCTCTAGAACTTCAGTAGTTTTGCATATCAGTTCGTTTCGCATCGAATGGCCACGACGGCGAAGAGGAAGAAAAAATGACAAGTTGAGCCACGATCTTTTGACAGATTGCTTCTGCCGCTGATGAGGAGAAGGCATCTATTCATCCCCAACCAGGGAAAAGAAGAAGACGAGTTACGATCTTCGACGAAGGAATGTTTCTGTCTGAAAGGAGAAGGTTTGCAAAAGTAGTGCGTTGAGAGGAGAAGAATCGCTTTTAAGAGAGGGGGTGAAAATGATGGATTGAGTTACATATGGAGAACCACTATAATAACAAAAGCATTCGCTGTCCTGAGGAGAAGCAAAGAAAGACGCAATCTGCCACATGATTCTTGAGGTCGAAGGCTCCTGAAAGCTGTTTCTACGGGGCCAGGTAATGAGTCATCAATAACGTCGTGTATGTTGATCAGAAAATAGGTGGAGTATAAACTATCCTCACCATCCTGTATTATTCCCTCGTCGATTTGGCTCTCAGACTCTTTCTGACCAATATGTTGCCATGACGTGTTTTGACAAGAAGGATCATCTGCTAGATTTGCTCATTGCGCCACAGAATAAATGTTCCAGTCGAAGATAATCGGGTGACGAAGCAGATAACACGTATCTCCAAGAAAGACACAAAGAACATTGTTGAAGTAGAGAATGGCTTCCTATAATTCTATGGTGGCAAGGGATTTATCAACCCGAACGCTTGAAAAGAACCGAACCATCTGTTGAAGAATGCAACCAGCGGTTTTGTCTATGGCTATCGTGTTTGATTGTCAACGGGTCACGATATGTCTGTCAGATGGCGGAATTCGAAGCAGCTGATTGGTCAAAGACAGTGAACAGTTCGGCACCCAATTCTCTGTCGCGTCGTTGTTCCCAGTCGAATCTTACCGAAAGCGAACTTCGCTTGTCAGAAAGAAAGCAAATTTCTACCTTTTGCGGGCCCCTCCGATATAAAAGCTGGTCGACAGAACAAAAAAACCGTTTCGCCCTACACTTTCTTAACAACCCCTTAAATAAAATTGCGAATTCTACAACCAAAATTCGCATTTTGTGACTCATTCCTTTGCACTGAATCCCAAATAAGATTGAATGAAAAATATGCTCTTTCCATATAGTGCAGTTTCTTCGACTAGCAGGGGAGCGGTTATGGGGCCTACATTTATCCGCTGCTTTCGGACAAACTCGGTTTCCAATGCAACCTGTTGCCTTCACCAACACAATATGCATCACCGTCGACATGCTGGGTTCAATATCATCTTCTTCATCTCCTGACCAGCCGTCCAAGGAAAGGCTAGATACAATTGTGGCTGCAGCAGCTTCGCAACTTAACGCAGAGCAGACTTTGTCGGCACAAGAAGATATGTATGGTGTAGTGAGACAGGTTCCTGAACAGGAACAACCGGAAAAGTTACGAGCCATGCTGCAAATACTCCGTGCTCGAATGGGAGCAGTTAAGCTGAAGAGAGGGACAGCTTACGAGATTGCGGAACGAATCGATAGGACGTATGTGGACCATGAAGGTTTTCTGCTTCAGTTTCTGCGCGCTAACAAGTATGATCCAGAGCAGGCTGCTAAACAAATTATTAGGTTTTTCAACGTCAAGCTGGAGCTGTTTGGAAGAGAAAAGCTTGTGAAGGATATTACATTAGACGACCTTGATGACGACGATCAGCACTGCCTTAACAACGGAAGCAATCAGGTTGCACAAACCGAAGGTCGACATATCTTCGTATGCTTGCCAGGCCTCCGACAATTTAGGCGCCTGAACAATGAACTGAGAGCAAGGTATTATGTTCTGATGAGTATGCTAGAATCCAAAGAAACTCAATTAAATGGTGTGACAATAATTACCTATGAAGTTGGGAGCTGCAAAGATACGACGAATGGGACAGGGTACATTGAACATACCCGCCTTCTGCAGAGTCTTCCAATTCATGTTGCTGCAATTCATCACTGTTGTGATGATCCTGCACAATATCTTCTACAGTCCGCTTCCATCCGACTTTTAAGCACATCTCAGCTAGCACGGTTTCAGACTCATATCGGGTCTGCTGTGCAATGCACTTACAAACTCGCCACCTTCGGGATTCCTAGTGGATCCCTCCCCCTGTCCCCTGTTGATCACCAGCCGAATATGGACCGCCACATGAAATGGCTCCGAACACGGCGAGTCATCGAATCGCAGAAGAAGAAAGAAAATCCGGCTCATCCTCAATTTGTAGAGACACGGTTACAGCCCAGCGTCCTTCAACGACAGGACGCGTCGATCAGTACCAACAACTCGTCGATCACGAACGTTCGTGGAGTAGGAAACATCCAGCCAAATGGTGACGATGTACTATTTGGTCAAGAACACAAGGCTCATCCTGGAAACATGAAGATGCACCAGCTCATGGACCACCTTCAGGATGAGTACGAGTCCGCTGACAAACAAGGAAAAATGAAGTTTTCCCTGATTGTGGTGTTTAGCATGAAGGGAACTGGCTCTCGTTTCCTAGACTTTGACGAAACAACGATGCAATGGCATATTGTTCCTGATACGGTTGCACGCAACAAGGTTGCTAAAGCCATTCGCAATCGTCGTCGATACAAGGTCAGACAAGATGCCATAAACAAGGAGAAGTCCAAAGCTGCGAAACATGCAAGGAGTGCATCGTTGGACAGCCTGCAAAAATCGCCCCTCAAACAAGGTGTCAAAGACAGGGAAAGCCGTAAGTCTAGGAAGCTTGAACCGTCGAAAGAGAATCCAAAGTCCTCGTCAAAGGAAGCTACAGCGGCAGGGCCCGAGGTTGTTAAGCCTGGAACAGGGAGCAAGGAAACCGAGACGACTGCAGCTACAGAGGGCAGCAGTGGAACCGAGGGAAAGGCTTCGGTTCCTTCCGTTGAGAGCATGGAAAGTGAATTCGTCGAGTAGCAAGGTGGGGACGATTCAACTGTATCATTGGGGCCAATACAAATCGACAGCATTGATCTTTTCGGGGGATCAATCGTTGGGGTCTGCTTTCAATATTAAGGTGCTTGGGATTGCGCTTATAGACTCCACTGATGAGGCTGCTACTAAGTTGGAGCCTTGCTATTTCCAGCATTAACTCGAAAATGAAAAACAGTTTTGTTGAGATTATCTGTTGCTGCTCCTATGGGCAACACTGCATTAGCATCTTTCTTTTCCTGTTGTTTTGGTATTCTATAGCATGGATTGGGGTGCCCGCTTTCCCTTGAATTGGACAAAGGTTTCGGATTTCATATGGTCATGCCACTGCCAAAGCCTAGCTAGCGAGGAAACTTCGGTCAATTCGGGGCAACACGCCGGCAGCTCGGCATCACTTGTCCCGCCGGCCACCAACCGGACAGTCTGCGCGTAGACCGAAAAGTCCGCCGCCGTGGGTACTTTGGTATCTAGTAAATAGCTCTGATCCGGTGAATTGAGGAACCCTTGAAAATATTCGAGTTCCTCGATCATTTTGCGACGCATTGCCGGTTCATCATTCAACAACGCCTCGTCCGCCCCTGGAATGGCCTTGAGGATCTCTTGTCGTTTCTTCTCTCGCATGCTGGGCATAACGAGCTTATTCAGCAGAAGTCTACCAACAGGTCCTGGAACGAACCAAGGAAGTGATTTGGTAATGGCGGCCTCCATACTTTGTTTATAGCCCTTGGGATCTAGAATGTTGTAGTACCAGACCGAGGCTGCCAATGTTTGGTCACTGGCCCGTTCAGAGAGTTCCGAAGCTTGTTTGGTCGGATAGAGGCCAGCATTGTAGTTGTCATCAATCCAGTGCAGGATCTTTTCGGAGTCCGAGACGATCGTGGCGCTGTCTCCAGTCCCAACCTTCATTTCTGGAACGAGATAACCTCCTGAAGGAATGAATTTACGACGCGCATCAATTTTTATGGGGACGAAGGTCACATAGTGGGCAATCTCGCGATGTTGTAACGCCGCCAAGACTTTGAAGACAAATTGACTGCCTTGGATCGCATAAATCACAATGGGTTCTCTCGCAGTCATGATGTCGACGACAACTATTTGATGTTTCTATTGAAGAAAAGCAAAAAAGTGTGATGTGTCGCGCTATTGAATAGCTTGTCACATCATGAGAATCCACCATTTTAGGGATCCAAAAGATCTTTTTCGATCTTGATGCGGTCCGTACGACCATCCGGTGATTCGAATCGGGAAGTCTTATTCAATAAGTCAGTGCACGTGGAGGGTACTGACGTGGTGCCACCACTAGACGCTGACAGAATGAGGTGGAACAGTTTCGACTCTGTTTTCATCACATCAAAAACTCTTGGAGCTGAATTTCTGGATAGGATTGCTCCATCAGCGGAACAAAACTCTTTCAGCTGAGGTGTTGGAGATCGGGTAAGGTGTGAAATGCGCACTCTAGTCTTGGTTGCTCCTTTTGTTTCGGATGGCAGTGTAAGTAGTCGAGTAGGTCAATGCAAAGAGAGCGCAACATAGTCGAGTAGATCAACGTAGAAGAGATCATTCACTCTCCATTGACTGTTTGGGTGACCAAGGTTGAGCATATCATCTGGACACTTTGGATTGAAGCCCTCAATCGTTCCCACACCGCTCTTTGGAGACTACGATGTAAGGGGAAATGTGTGCACCATATATCAACTCAAAAAGCAATCTGGGTCTCATGTCTACTTTTTCGTTGGGGTTGACGGAGAAATCAGTATTTCCAAATGTTTTGGATCAAAGGTGAGGGTTCACTTTCAATCATCCTCGCATTCAATCATCCTCGCATAGTCAACCTGGCCGGTCAATCAGTATTTCCAAATGTTTTGGATCAAAGGTGAGGGTTCGAATGCATCCACTTGAAAGTGTCTGGGTCGTCGGCAAAGGCTGCACTATGTTCTTCTTAGGCAGTGTTAGAAAAAGCGGGTGGAGTGCACGGCAAGAATCCCACTTCCGACGAAGTGAGGTGAAGTTCGTCTAACAAACTCAAAAGCGAAAAATTAAAAAGCACGTTCGTTCATTCTGTCTATGTCGCCAGCTGTTGACATGCCGAGGCTACACTGAAGCATCCAACTCTTTCTCGTTGTTTGTTATGGCATGGATTGGGGTTCCGGTTGTCCCTTGAAATGGACAAAGGTTTCGGATTTCATATGGTCATGCCACTGCCAAAGCCTAGCTAGCGAGGAAACTTCGGTCAATTCGGGGCAACATGCTGGCACCTCTTCATCGCTACTCGCCCCATGACTAGTCCCCCCAGCAACCAATCGAACCGTCTGCGCGTAGACCGAAAAGTCCACTGCCGTGGGTACTTTGGTATTTAGTAAATAGCTCTGACCCGGTGACTTGAGGAACCCTTGAAAGTATTCGAGTTCCTCGATCATTTTGCGACGCATTGCCGGTTCATCATTCAACAACGCCTCGTCCGCCCCTGGAATGGCGTCAAGGATCTCTTGGCGTTTCTTCTTTCGCATGTTGCCCATGACTTGCCTATCCACAAGGAAGCTACGAATAGGTCCTGGAACAAACCAAGGAAATGATTTCGTAAGGGAGGGTTCCAAGCTTCGTTTGTATCCCTTGGGATCTACAATGTTGTAATAAGATACAGAAGCTGCCAGTATACCGTCACTTGCCCGTTCGGAGAGTTCCGAAACTTCTTTGGTCGGGTAGAGACCAACTTTGTAGTTGTCATCGATCCAGTGGAGGATCCTTTCCGAGTCCGAGACGATCGTGGCGCTGCCTCCAGTCCCAACCTTGATTTCTGGAACCAGGATACCTCCCGACGGAATGAACTTGCGACGGGCATCAATCTCTATTGGGACAAAGGTCACACAGTGGGCAATCTCACGATGCTGTAATGCCGCCAATACCTTGAAGACATATCGACTTCCGTGGATCGCGTATATCAAAATGGGTTCTTTCGCAATCATGATGATGATGTGGATGGCAGTGTGTCTCGTCGAGGTTGATTGTTGTCGTTCGTAATGTGTTTGTCAAGAAGGCCGAATCAACGAAATCTGTGCGCCATTCGGAGGATCAAAAAGCCCGAATCGAGCATTGCTGCGGTCCGTACGTCCGTCCATGGTTGCTGACTTTGCCCGTCCCGTGATGGAATCAGGATGAACAGATTCGATGATTTGTCAAAATCTCTGAAATGTCCAAAGAAGATGAAAGATATATTGCACAATGGGGGAGTCGAACAATAGAGAGAGCTAATCTTCAAAGTGTCTGGGAGATGGTCTGTACTGTGTAAGCATCCACAGTAGAGTATGTAGAAAAACACTGCTCTAGTACAGCAGGCTGAGGAATAGGGAATATGGAAGCGAGAAGGTCGACACCAAAAAATTGGAAAAACCTGGTCGTATAGGTCGAATCCCAAGAATTCGACGTTGGAGAGCCCTTCATTTTGTAAACAGAACGCCAAAACAACGGTTCGAACGATCGAACATCCATGCGCTTGATCTTGTGGTCAAAAAGCTCCTCACCATAACAAAAACACCTGTGATTTATGGCATTTATAGTGAACAGTATTCACGAGTGTATTTTCCTCTATGTGCCCAGGTATCGGTTGAGGAAGCTTCACGTACTAGCATCACCGTAGCAAGTACGGAGGCAATGACGTACACTACATGCAATGAAGAAAGTGACAGCTTGTACATAGGACAGATTCCAAACTTCCTTTGAATCATTCGGAAGTTTGAGTGAAATTGCCAGGTGACGGCATCTCCGGTTCGCACTCCTGGCTCCATCTTCCAGGAAGATAACAGAATGTGACCTCGAGCATCATAAACACATCTCCGTAACTGCAAAGATATCTTTCTCCATTTACTCAAACTTCCCGTGGGCTTCTCGTTACACTCCAAACAAACCCACTTCATAAAAACAAAACCAAAACCAAGTGTACACACATTCACAAAAAGTACTCTACTTCCAGAATGTTTTCAGCCTCGAATTTTTCTTCATCGCCAGCTTCTCAGGGATTCTTGGACAAACGAATCATCACTGGTGTGCTGGTGAAGCAATTCGACACTGAAACTCTGGGGATCGGATTTCGCGAAGAAAACGATGGGATCATCTTGGGCAAGATCAGCTCCCGCTTTGAGAAGGAGACGGATCTAGTCTCTGGTCTGAAAGTTCTTCATATTAACGGAACTCCTGTCGATTCTGCCACTCAAGCGGCCATGTTGATTCGCTCTGTTGGTGCTGGAGAACCAGTCGTTGTCGCAGCTGATGGCATTTCTGTGACAGTCACCAAGAAGTGGCGATCGGACAAGGCAGGCATCTGTGTGGAAACTGGCGACGACGGAAGCGTCCGAATCAACCAAGTCAGTGTCAAGGGCTACTTCCCCAGCCTTCAAGAAGGACAAAAGCTGCTGGCGATCAATGGCCATCCGGTCCTCAACTGCCTACATGCCAGAAATCTATTGGCGAGCAACAAAATCTTGCGCCTTGTGGTCGTCTCAGAAGATGAAGATTCACTGCATGACTCCTCGACTCGGTCGCTGAGTTCGTACTGTGCTTCCAGTTCTGTCTCGGATGAATTGGATCTATTGGAACCAGTTCACTTTCAAATGCAAGATTTTGAAGATGATGAACCGATTGCCGCACAGTAAACTGGCTACAACCAAACAAACACACGACTACACACACAAACACTTTATACAACCGAAATCGTCCCCCGAGTGGTGCCTACCCACTGGTGTTGCGGACGTTTTTCCTTTGGCCAAGAATGGGGAGGTTTTTGACTCCTTTCATTCTTCCTTTTTGGAAAATTTTCTCTATGTTTCTACATTATTTTGGATAAACCTTTGCTAGTTACCGTTTTTATTCTGCTACTACTTTCTTGATCCATATCTCTTCTTTGGTAACTTTTTCCATCGCAAACAAGATGGTGCTATTAGAACCTCATTGGTTCGGATTGTTGACTGCCCCTACCCACAGCATTGGCATTTCAACACTTCTAAGTAACTGGTTAGCATGCTAGATGAGAAGATTCATTATTGATCTCCTTTCATCGCCAAATTGAATGTTGCAGATTCTGGAGCATACAGAGTCCAAAAAATTCTCTGCGCGGCAAACTGAAATTCCGATGTTCCATTTCTGACACGTGCCGCGTGACAGGAAAGTTCTGTGTGCTGTAAATGGACGTCACCATGGCCAGGCTCTGTTGTCGGATGGGTGGACCGACAGACTCTGGGAATACTGACAGAAGGACTGAATCTCTTCTTGTTGAAAGTTCTCCATTCTACTCTCTTGCCTCTGTTGTATTGCTATTATTCGGAACCACGAATGAATACAGTCGTGTAGCTGTAGTGGTTGGAACTCATAAAGAGAAAAGGTGAGTTTTAGCATGTGCCAAGAACTGGTGCCAAGACCTACTTTTTCTATTGCTGTAGAATACCAAGTGGCAAGACCTACTACTCTATTGGAGAATAGCTCCTTGTTATGCTACTACTCGAGGTTTTGGACTGCCCCTGTTTGTGGCGAATTGGGCAGACCGGCTGACAGATGGACTTGATCTACTGTTTGTGGCAGCCATCTTTTCTGTTGCTAGTTTTACTATACTACAACAATACTACTCTTGTTGGCAGCCATCCTTTTCTGTTGTTAGTTATACTATACTACAACAATACTACTCTTATGTATTCGGCACCACCACGAATGAATAATGTGATTCTCGTTCTGCTGTAGCATGTGCCAAGACCATTTGCCAAGACCTACAGTTGCATGATACATAACAAACAAGGTTGGTTTATTATCCTAGGTTTTTCACTGCATACCTTTTTGTGGCGACCTTGTTCCAATCCGCAAGATTGGAAATTGTAGGACAGTTTTTCCATACTTTACAAGTAATCTTGATCGTAAGTTCATGATGTTCTCACTGTTCGCCAAAGATTGACTTGACAACAAGATTGAAGTGATTCGTGCGTCTGTGTTATGGCGATGGGATTTTTCGTTTGGACAAAGAAAGTGATTTGACCACCCTCTGCTGTAGTACGCGTGGCCGGAGTAGAGGTTTCGAGGATGCCAGTCATTTTCAGTTGGTGGACCAAACATCTATGCCCTTCATAATCGTGGACAAACTATTTCACCGTCGTTTGTTGACGTTTGATTGGGTCACTTAGGGAAACATGTGAATTCGGAAGGTTTACTGTGGTTCTGCCAATAAGTATACTCCACCGAACCGGCGGGAAAAAGTCCTATTCCATCGGATAGTAAAATTTTGAAAGTGACAATACAATGCCGACGGTTAAATCCAACTCCGATTTTATTTAGGCCGAATTTACGTTGCAGTTTACCGGTATAGATTTTTCTCTCCGTTGAGGAATCAAAATTACGTTTGTCGAGGTTTTGGTTCCAGTTTGAGTTACATAGGGACGCCCTGCCAAAAACTACAGGAATCTATACCAGTGTTGCACAAGTTTGGAGGTCATTTCTCCATGTGGTTCACATGCTCCAAATGTAGAGCGTGTTAATAATCAGCGTCCGAAAATTACAACACATTGGTCACACCATACTAATCTTGTTGCCCCAACGCATCACACAGACGAAAAACTCTCCTCAAACTTAAAAGAGACACATCGCACCAAGTATCCGCTTTAAGTTTATTCCCACCTCCCTCCACAAAAGAATAGATCCTATCTTCTGCCTTCCTCCTTCTCATAAAACGAAAGAAACAGCAGAACGATGGTGGTGTTTGAATTCTCATCTCGAAGTTCACTCTTCGTGGTGATCCTTGCCTTTTTCATGGCATTGTCTTCCTTCACCCAAGCTGAAGTTGTGGGAGTGTATAAGGCTGAAGATGCCATCCTTGATGACGTCGATCTGGAGCACAAACATGATGGTTACACGGGTGAAGCCTATGCTGATTTTGGAGGCTATGGCGCGTCTATGACTTGGAAGAACGTGGTGGTTCCAAGCTCTGGCTCCTTTCATTTGTCGGTTCGGTATGCCAGTGCCAGTCGTCGACCCGCTGACTTGATTGTCGATGGTAGCAAGGTGGCAAGCTTTGCCTTTTTGGGCACGGACTCGTGGAAGAACTGGTACACGGAAACTATCTTTCTGAACTTGGATCAAGGCATTCACACGATTACCATCTATGCCAGCGTCAGCAAGGGCCCCAACGTTGATAAGATGACTCTGGAGTTTGCCAGTGGCCGAAACGAGGACGAGGATGACGAAGAAGATGGCTTTTCGATCAAGCTGCAGCCGGAAGATGCATCTTCCAATAGGAATGTGGACATCCGAGATAACAATGATGGATACGAAGATTGGAATGGGTTTGCTGATTATGGGGGTAGCGGAGCCTACTTGGCATGGAATGTCGAAGTACCCTCCACGGAGAACTACATCATTACCGCCCGATACGCGGCCAACAATGCTCGACCCTCCAGTTTGTTCATTGATGGCAAGGAGATTGGAAATTTTGCCTTTGGACCTACAGGATCTTGGGATACCTGGAGGACGGAAAGCAAGTATGCGATTATGTATGAGGGATCGCACACTATCATGATTCGAGCGGATGAAAGTTCGGGACCCAACCTCGATTGGGTCACTGTGCAAGAAGTCGTCTCCGCACCCACTACAGTCTCGGAAGGTACTCCGGATGGTTTTAGCATTCCAACTAACCCTCCTGCTCCAGTACCACAGCCAACTCCAAGACCAACTCCATCAAAGACTCCAGCGCCTGTTCAGCAACAGCCAACCAGTCCTGGCGAAGTCGTTTATCAACCCGAAGATGCCGTAATGAACCAGGTGGTAATTCGTGATCAGCAAGACAATTATGATGGGGACAATGGATATGCCGATTTTGGTGGCGTTGGTGCCTACTTGTCTTGGAATGTACGAGCACCGGCTTCGGGATACTATCGAGTCCGATGCAGGTACGCCGCTGGCAGTGACCGACCTGCCGAGTTGAGAGTCAATGGAAGATCGGTTGGGACCTTTAAATTTGATGAAACCAGGTCCTGGGATGAATGGGAATTCGAAAGTATGGATGTCTATCTGGGCCAAGGAGCCAATATGCTCATGATTTATGCAAAGGACAGTACTGGTCCTAACCTTGACTGGATGTCCGTGATGCAAATTTCTTCTTCTCCCCAACTTACCGATTCTCCCACAAGAAAACCAACGCCAGCTCCTGTGTCCAACGATGGACTTCCGCCGTCAGACTTTCGTGAAGTCACTGTCATTCGATCCAACTCGAGGCTCAATCGAGGTGAATTTGTTTCTTCTCCGTCTGGTGCCTACAAGGTGGGATTGACCAGTGGTGGGAACTTTGTCCTTCAGGATAGCAGGTCGAGGACCATTTGGTCTTCTGGTACCAGCGATGGATACCGGTTGTACATGCAAAGTGACGGAAACCTCATCTTGCGAACGTCCTCTGGAAAGGCACGATGGAAGAGTCGCACCTATAACAATCCAGGTGCTACCTTTGTCTTGGATGATGGTGGTCAGATTGCTGTCAAGTCCGCTTCCCATGGTGAAGTTGTCTGGTTGGACGGTATTCCGCGAGGAACCTACAGGGGACCCTCCAGCCAAAGTCTAAAATACCCACTTCGCGGTACCTTTTATTACCCAGTAAGTGTTTCCACACTAACTTGTCGGAAAGAAAATCCAACCAATTCTTGTTCTCACATTTGCTTTTTTCCAGTGGTATCCCGAAACTTGGACCGTCGGTGGAAAGTTGGCCCATTTCAAACCCACGATTGGTTATTACAGTTCCAGTGACCCTAAGGTTGTGGAAAGCCATCTCGATGCATTGGAGTATGCTCATGTCGATGTTAACATTGCCAGTTGGTGGGGTGTTGAAACAAATCTCGACCGTGCAAGACTGCTCCTGCGAATGGACCGAACCATCAAAAGGGGATCCAGTATGAAGTGGACAATTTATTATGGTACGACACTAAAAAAATCCGTCTTAGAGGCGACATATACCAATCTGAAACTTAACTCTTTGGCTCTCTCTTGATCTTTGTCTCTATCAGAGGATGAAATGGATGGAGATCCGTCTGTCTCTGCCATCCGATCTGACTTGGGCTACCTGAAGAAGTGGTTTGCATGGCATCCAGCATGGGCCCATATCGATGGCAAGCCTGTCATTTTCATTTGGAACGAGAGCGACTGCGAAGTTGTTAAGCGATGGATGACCGCCAGCAACAATGAATGGTATGTCATTACCAAGCTCTTTGGAGACTACAGAGACTGTCCCGTACAACCGGATCACTGGCATCAATACGGTGTGGGCGACGGTACTCTTGAATATCGAGGTGTCTCGTTCACCATTGGACCTGGTTTCTGGAAAGCGAACAAGTCAAAGCCCGACAAACCACGTGTTGGCAAAGACACATGGTGCCGGAATGTCAAAGAAATGGTCGAAAGCGGCCAACCATGGCAACTGATTGTCTCGTTTAACGAGGCTGGGGAAGGTACCATGATTGAATCTTCTCCGAGTTGGGCAAGTAGCTCTGGGCATGGGCACTATTTGGATTGCCTGCACCAGTTTTCTTAATCTGATCAACATCATTGCGACCACCTGGGACAAGCTATTACTGTCCTCCATGTCGGTGTTTGCTCCACGCAATCTATTCTCTGGCCGGCATCAATGGCTTTTTTGAACCATCCGGTACACCCAACCATATTCTTATGATTTTCATAATATACAATAGCGCTACAACGCACAATAACAAATAAACATGGGTTTCGAAAACTATTTATACTCATCAACTCTTAAGCAACTAGAATATTGCTACAATGTAACCTTGTCAAGTAGACTGCCAATGTCCAATAGTACAGGATCATATCCAAAGAATTGGTTTGCCACAAGATATCGTGCATTCGGGTGGACATCTCATCTTTCGCATCATTGTTGATGATTTTGCCCTTCGTTACGACATGTGTCGTTGAGAAATTGGTCCATCCAAACATGTCAGTGAGTGGCTCTGGATGTCCTGAGAGTTCTTCCATGGGAATGGCCAAGTCAAAATTAGCCAACGTTCGAATGGCAGTCTCAAAAGGCTTCCTCCATTGCTCTTCTTGGAGAGAAAGTGCCTTCATTTCCGCAGTGGAGAGTTCCTCGGTTAGCTGTTTCTTGGCTTGCAAATTCAGCGGAGATATTGGAAGAGTCCCTCCGGAAAACTTCCATACCGCAAAATTGAAGCGGCACAGATTCGATCTCATGGACTGTTTGTCCAGGATTTTCCAACTTTGGGAATTCTTGGCGCATTTCGTTAGCCATTCTGGCAGAGTTGGGGCTTTCCCTTTACTCTTCCCATATAGCTTACTGCCAAAGAACTTATAAGAGGATAAGAGTCGGTTGATAGGATTTCGTACAGTTGTGGCAAAAAGCATTTGTAACCTTTCGTTGTTTTCGGGCAAAAAGTGTTTTGGCAGTTCCAAGTTGAACGGTTCCCATTCACTGGAAACGATACGAAGCAGGCTTTGGGTAAAGTACTTTTGCACTCGTCGCATGCCCCATCCACCCACTCGTGCATCGTATCCCAATGAATTCGATGGCATGCAGTAGTAAGCAGGAACTTGTTCCTTAGGCATATTGGATTGTGCTAGGTTGCAAAAGGATGTTCCTCCCGCCTTGCTCAGGTGTTCGTAGTAGATGACGACAACAGGTGCATTCTCGTCCGTCAGAGGTTGGCTATTCTGCACGGATCGGAAGCGTTTAGACCGCTCGGATGATTTCTTCTGGGGAAGCCAGCTTATGGAATCATCTTGAGTCCACGGGCATCTTCCTTCCCTTAGGTCGTCCAATCGAAAGGGATTACTATTGTTCCTGTCTTGACCTTCCAACAGTTGCTGCAATTCCTCAGGTGGCCTATGCGCAAGATTCATCAAGGTAGTTACGATCTGATCGTCCGTTGCTTCGACCCGGTCATTGTTATTGATCGCATTGGCCAAGATTTCAGAATCGAAAAGGATCGTAAGGTCTTCGTTCGAGCTGAATACCATAGCTGCACTCAACAGACTGAACGCTATCATCACCATCACCTTCTTTCGAGTCGCACCGGTCCGAGAACTCGTCTTTCCTGGCGACATTGGTCGCATGATCAGAGATTGTGTTGTGGCTGGTGACGGGTAGTTTCAAATGCCCTGTCTCTTGCATGTATGCAAGTCAACACGGACTGGTTGGGAGACTTTTTGGAATGATCCATTGAAAAACAATCCTTTTGCTGTATGCTGGCGAAATAATTCGAGGGGTAGAAGAATGTTCTGATATATTAGTCGAGTAAGTCGAAGCAAAGGATGGAGCCGCCCATGGGTTGTTGGTCAACAAAAATAATGCAACTCAACAGAGATTGCAAAGCAAGTGACTCAAATCTTTCTTCTTTCATTTATGTTGCCTTGTGGGACTGATGTTGCAAGCACTTCAATGCCATTATGATTCATAATGAATGAAAAACCGAAGAACAGAAGCGACCTGAAGCTACCCCTAACTCCGAATCCTAGTCCTTTTCATTCGCGCATCAAACGAAACTATTACAAAATGGTTCTTCCTCTCGCACTTTTTCTAACCCTACCTTTGCTTCTCAACGGACAGTTCCCAATGGCATCTGAAATTCCTCTTCCTCCCGGTGAAGTAGCGTCGCACATTCTTCACACATCTGCTGATGGAGGCGTTCATAGATGCCTCTGCAGTGCAACCTTGTCAAGTAGACTACCCAGGTCCAGTAGTATAGGATCATATCCAATGAATTCGATTGCCACAACAAATCGTATTTTGTCGATGGTAGTTCACTGGACGCCTTATTGTTGACAATTTTGCCCGTTGTCACGGTTGCTCCCATTGTTCATCAGCAAGGGAGTTCTTTTCAAATGTACTGTCGGATATGTTCTGTGTCAAAAGACTATCCGCTCGAAGATTCATCTTGGACAACGGTAGTTTGCCACCAGAGAACTTCCAAATGGCAGAGTTGAAATGGCAAATATTAATGCGAAACACACCGACATGGCTTGGTTTATATCTTTCTGTTCTACGCGCACAGGCACTTCTCAAAAGAATGCGCTTTTCTCTTCCGGCGCATGACTTCAAAAAAGTTATGGGAAGACACCAGTCTATTGATAGGATGGCGGATCGTTGTGGTGAACGGAAGATGAACCGTCTTGTTGACTTTCGGAGAAAAAAATGATCAGCGGTCGTTTGAAATTAGTCGAGTAAGTCAGAGAAAGTGGGCTGACCAAGTCAAGTACATGTAGGTCTATCAGGCAAAGGTCAGTATCGCAATCTTTGGATTCATGAACAGCGACCGGCAGATACCCCTAACTTCGAACATAGTTTTTAAAAAACAAAGAAAACCTTAACAAAGTTTCATTTTTGTCTCTCACACTTTCTCTAACCCTACTTCTGCCGTTCAAAGGACAGAGTCCCCAGTGACCATTTCTCTTCCTCCTAGTGAAGTAGTGTTAGTCATCCTTTACACCTATCCCAGATGGAGGCATTGATCTAATCTATGATGCTTCTGCAGTGCAACCTTGTCAAGTAGACTGCCCAGGTCCAGTAGTATAGGATCATATCCAATGAATTCGATTGCCACAACAAATCATACTCTGTAGACGGTAGTTCACTGGACGCCTTGTTGTTGACAATTTTGCCCGTTGTCACTACATGAATCATCGAAAAGTTTGTCCACCCGAACACTTCAGTAAGTGGTTCAGGATGTCTTGATAGTTCTTCCATTGGAATGACCAAATCAAATCGGGCCAACGTTCTGACCGAGTCTTTGAACGGTTGCTCCCATTTTTCATCAGTAAGGGAGTTTTTTTCAAATGTACTGACGGATATGTTCTGTGTCAAAAGACTAGCCGCCTGAAGATTCATCTTGGACAACGGTAGTTTGCCTCCAGAAAACTTCCAAATGGCAAAGTTGAAACGGCAAATATTAACGGTAGGACCACCAAGCAGCGAGTGGTTTTTGGATTTACCCGCACATGCAGACAACCACTTCTCAAAAGAATGTGCATCGCTTTTCTGGCGCATGACTTCGAAAAACTTATAGGAGGACAATAGTCTGTTGATAGGATGGCGTATCGTTGTGGCGAACAGAAGGTGAACCATCTCATTGACTGTAGGAGAAAAAAATGATAGGAGCCGTGTATCGAATTCGTCCCATTCGTTAGAAACGATTCTATGAGTCTTGCTCAATAGGTAATCTTGGACACGCTCCAGTTCCCATCTACCTATTCGGCCGTCCCCTGGCTTTTTCCGCGATGCCTTACAGTAGTAGGGTGGAACTTGCTCTTTGGGCATATTCGTCTGAGCAAGCTTGCAAAAGGATGTTCCGCCGGCCTTGCTCAAGTGATCGTAGTATAGAGCGACCACAGGCCCAGTGTTCAAGCCTTCTTGTCCACCACCACTCATTTGGGCTTTGAATCTCTCCGACAACTCAGATGGTTGCCTTTTCGGAAGCCACGGTATTTCGCCTTCAAACGACTCAGGACATTTACCCTCTTGTAATTGATCGATCTGAAAGGGGTTCTTGCTATCGTCGTCGCCTTCCAGTAGGCCTTGTAAATCCTGCGGATTCATCTGTGCTAGTTGAAATAGGGTAGCTTCGACTACATTGTCCGATGCTGCTTCCAAGACGTTGAATGATGACAAAGCTGTTTCCACTATATTCCAATTACTCGTCAAAGCAAGTTCATTTGTAGAATTGAATAACATCAAAGGAGGGACTGCAAGTGTGATGAATGCCGCCTTTCTTATTGTTTGTTTCTTGCTTTTTGGCTTTCTTTTTTGAGGTGACACCATTGTTGCAATATGTTTGAATAATAAAAGAAGATTTAAAATTTGGCGAAATGACAGAATAGTCCTACAGTACCAATACTGTACAGTACAGTAGAGCTTTGCCAGCTACATAGTCATTTTAAAAATAAAACTGCCAATTGTGCAAAGGGGGGGGGGGCAGCCCAGCGGATTCGTCCTTGCGGGGGGCTAGGGGGGAGCCCCGGAAACTTCTACGATCGGCGTCACCATTCTGATACATCTACAATTCGTTTTTTGAATACCATGATGATGAACAGATATACCACTTAATGATAAGGCTTTGTATTAGGAGATCCCCAAATCTTGACCCCTTCCCCCAAGCGACTTGTAGTTTTGAAACCGTATCGTTGACTCGGAAAGTCTCTAATTGCAACTCCCAACGTCTTTGTACTGCAGGGATTCTGCTATTGTGTTGGAAATGGAAAAGCCTAGTCGACTAAGTCAGAGAATGGCGGTCGACCAAGCCAAGTACAGTACGTCTAGCAAGGTCATTGTCGCACTCCTAACTTCAAAGGTAGTCTTCTACAAATCAAAGAAAACTATTACAAAATCTTCATTTTTGTCTCTCACAATCTCTTACCCTACTTTTGCCCTTCAAAAGACAGTCCCTAGTGGCATTTGACAATTGCTCTTTTTGCTACTAGTGAAGTAGTCAGTCATTCTTCACACATCTGCTGATGGAGGCGTTCATCTAATCTATGATGTCTCTGCAGTGCAACCTTGTCAAGTAGACTGCCCAGGTCCAATAGTACAGGATCATATCCAATGAATTCGATTGCCACAACCAATCATATTCTGTCGACGGCAGTTCACTGGACGCCTTGTTGTTGACAATTTTGCCCGTTGTCACTACATGAATCTTTGAAAAGTTCGTCCACCCAAACATTTCAGTCAGTGGTTCTGGATGTTTCGATAATTCTTCCATTGGAATGACCAAGTCAAATCGGGCCAATGTCCGGACAGAGTCTTTGAACGGTTGTGCCCATTGTTCTTTCGTAAGGGAGTTCTTTTCAAACGTACTGACGGATATGTTCTGTGACAAGAGACTATCCGCCCGAAGATTCATCTTGGACAACGGTAGTTTGCCTCCAGAAAACTTCCAAATGGCAAAGTTGAAACGGCAAATATTAATGCGAAACACACCGACTTGGCTTGGTTTGTATCTTTTTGTTCTACGGGCACAGGACGACAACCACTTCTCAAAAGAATGCGCTTTTCTCTTCCGGCGCATGACTTCGAAAAAGTTATGGGACGACAATAGCCTATTGATAGGATGGCGTATCGTTGTGGCGAACAGAAGATGAACCATATTGTTGACTTTAGGAGAAAAAAATGATAGGAGCCGTCTATCGAAGGGGTCCCATTCGTTGGAAACGATTCTATGAGTCTCGTTCAATAGGTACTCTTGGACACTCGCCAGTTTCCATCTACCTATTCGGCCGTCCCGCCCTCCCTCTTTCGTCGATGGCATGCAGTAGTACTTTGGAACTTGCTCTCTGGGCATATTTGTTTGTGCAAGCTTGCAGAAGGATGTGCCGCCAGCCTTGCTCAAATGGTCATAGTATAGAGCGACCACAGGCCCAGTGCTCAAGGGTTCATGGCCACCGCTCATTTGGGTTTTGAACCTCTCCGACAACTCAGATGGCTGCTTTTTCGGAAGCCAAGGTACTTTGCCTGCAAACGTCTTGGGACATTTTCCATCTCGAAGTTGATCGAGCTGAAAGGGATTCTTGCTATCGTCGTCGCCTTCCAGGAGGCCTTGTAAATCCTGTGGCTTCATCCGCGCCAGCTGGAATAAGGTTGCTTCGACTACATGGGACGATGCTGCTTCCACACTCGTTCCGTTGTTAGCTGTTCCCACAGCCTTCACCACGGGATCTTCCCCAACTATAGACCAATCATTCATCAAAGCAAGTCGTTTCGTTGAATTGAACACCATCAAAGCAGCAAGTGTGATAACTGCCGCCTTTCTCATTGTAAATTTCTTCCGTCCCGGCTTGTCCTTTTGAGGTGACGCCATCATTATTGTTTCATACTAGTAGTGATCGTTCTGCTTGCCTTTTGGTTGCGAAATGGAAAGGACATAGTACTGTATTTGATAATGAAGATAAGTTTGATATTTAGTCGAATAAGTCAGAAGGGAGGAGTCAGAGTGTGAGTCTACCAAATTAGCTCGTACACTGAAGTCCGATGTTGCACGTAGAGGTGACCGATCTCTATACCCTTCGGTCAAGACTAGTAGGTGTGAACTACTAAATAGACAACTGCATGTAGAAGTTGTAGATCCAAAGTTGCCTGAAAGCTCAGGATTTAACTATATAAGCAAGATTGTAATTCATGAAAGCTTTCCAAATCCAAGGTTCGGCAAAGCATACTGGAAGCAAAGCTAAACTGCTGGCGAAGCAGCTGCAGCCACAATGCACTTTTGATTAACAGATAGAGAAAATGTTGATAGATTTTCGGAAGCAATGGGTCTTTCAACAGATGCTTACGTTTGATCAACTTGCAATGGAAGCAGGTGCTGATGAGAGTTCTTGCGAATTTGGTTGGTCCAATAGATCGTCTCTGAGACAGATAGCTGACTCAGTCGACTTCTGGCTGGCGGTCGACCAAGTCAAGTAGGTTGATCAGCCAAAGGTTAGTATTGCAATCTTTTGGATTCATGAACAGAGACCTGTAGCTACCCCTGACTTCAAACATAGTCTTCTACAAATCAAAGAAAACTATTGCAAAATTTTCATTTTCTTCCTCCGCACTTTTTCAAATCCTACATTTGCCCTTCAAAGGATAGTTCCCTGTGGCATTTGACCATTTCTCGACCTCCTAGTGAAGTAGCGTTAGTCATCCTTTACACCTCTCCCAGATGGAGGCGTTGATCTAATCTATGATGTCTCTGCAGTGCAACCTTGTCAAGTAGACTGCCCAGGTCCAGTAGTACAGG
The DNA here is from genome assembly GCA_019693525.1 of Cylindrotheca fusiformis. NCBI lineage: Eukaryota > Bacillariophyta > Bacillariophyceae > Bacillariales > Bacillariaceae > Cylindrotheca > Cylindrotheca fusiformis. Next base: position 3,983 of record JAAMXS010002931.1, on the reverse strand, counting down.
ATCATATCCAATGAATTCGATTGCCACAACAAATCGTATTCTGTCGACGGTAGTTCACTGGACGCCTTGTTGTTGACAATTTTGCCCGTTGTCACTACATGAGTCTGAGAAAAGTTCGTCCACCCAAATATTTCAGTCAGTGGCTCCGGATGCTTCGATAGTTCTTCCATTGGAATGACCAAATCGAATCGGGCCAATGTCCGGACCGAGTCTTTGAACGGTTGCTCCCATTGTTCCTCCGTAAGGGAGTTATTTTCAAATGTACTGACGGATATGTTCTGTGTCAAAAGACTTGCAGCTTCAAGATTCATCTCGGACAACGGTAGTTTGCCACCAGAAAACTTCCAAATGGCGAAGTTGAAACGGCAAATATTAATGCGAAACACACTATCGAGGCTCGGCTTGTATTTCTTGGAGGAACGCGCACAGGAAGACAACCACTTCTCAAAAGAATGTGCATCTCTCTCCTTATTGTTCCGGCGAAGGACTTCGAAAAACTTATGGGAGGACAACAGTCTGTTGATCGGATGGCGTATCGTTGTGGCGAACAGAAGATGAACCATATTGTTGGTTTTAGGAGAAAAAAATGATAGGAGTCGTCTATCGAAGGGGTCCCATTCGTTGGAAACGATTCGGTGAGTCTTGTCCAATAGGTACTGTTGGACACGCTCCAGTTCCCATCTTCCTATTCGGCCGTCGCCCCCTGTTTTTGACCTTGCTGGCATACAGTAGTAGGGTGGAACTTGCTCCTTGGGCATATTCGTCTGCGCAAGCTTGCAAAAGGATGTTCCGCCGGCCTTGCTCAAGTGATCGTAGTATAGAGCGACCACAGGCCCAGTGCTCAAGCCTTCCTGACCACCACCACTCATTTGGGCTTTGAATCTCTCTGACAATTCAGATGGTTGCCTTTTCGGAAGCCAAGGTATTTCGCCTTCAAACGACTCAGGACATTTACCCTCTTGTAATTGATCGAGTTGAAATGGGTTCTTGCTATCGTCGTCGCCTTCCAGTAGGCCTTGTAAATCCTGCGGCTTCATCTGTGCTAGCTGAAGTAGGGTAGCTTCGACTACATTGTCCGATGATGCTTCCAAGACGTTGAATGATGACCCAGTTGTATCCACAGCCTTCATCGTCGGATCTTCACCAACTATATACCAATTACTCGTCAAAGCAAGTTGATTTGTAGAATTGAATACCATCAAGGCAGCGAATGCAAGTGGGATAACTACCGCCTTTCTCATTTTCGGTTTCTTCCGTCTCGGTTCTTCCTTTTGAGGTGACGCCATCATTCTACAGTACCATATTCTTGTTTCAAACAATGATTGTGTTTTTTTTTTGCCAATGAGGGAGGTTGACTTTTGGTCGCTGCGATTTCACCACCACCAACAAGCTGATGACTTTTGTTTTCTCACAATTGTTGTTTGTTGTCCTCATGACCTTGTGACCCAACAATATAAGACACTATTGCGATTTAACGATTCCAAGATGAGTCAGGTGCTCGCAAGAGTCACGTATTGTCTTCTTCAGAGGCCGCGTGGAATAACGATATATTCGAAGAAATAATTTAGCTCCAAAATCTTTTTTGGCTTCTATTAGATTTCCCCCAATATGCAGACGATTGATTCGAATTGAACATGATGTCATCTCCCACCTCCAGTCTGTTCGAATTGATCAATTATTAGTAGCTGACTACAATAAAAGATATATGCTTCTAATAAGAGTACCAAAACGATGGTTCTTATTTTCAGAAACAGCAAAGCAGTTGAACGATGTTCCAAGAAATTTTGTTATATCAAAAGCAAGACGAAAGATAGAGAGATGAAAAAGGCACACTGAAAAATTTGATGAAAACTCAGTAGGTCAAGCCAAAAGGGTTGGTTCCATTTTTTACTTCTCTTTGAACCCCCGTTTTCTACTACTACAATCACTCACTCACATGTCTCTCATCATGACAACAAGGGGAGAAAGGGAAGAAAAAAAAGAAAGAGAGAGATTTTGTGAATCATACTGTGGCTGATCAAATTTTTATATATTTTTTCTTTTATTGTTGCAAAACAAGAACATTGCTGCAATGTAATCTTGTCAGGTAGACAGCCAATGACCAATAATATAAGATCATATCCAACGAATTGGATTGCCACAATAAATCATATTCGTAGGATGGTAGATGACTAGTGGATGCCTTGTTATTGACAATAGTACCGGATGGTACGACATGAGCTTGTGAAAAATCCTTCCATCCCAACATGTCCGTCACTGGTTGTGAATGATTCGACAATTCTTCCATTGGAATGATCAAATCAAATTGAGACAATGTCCTTATGGCAGTTTCAAATGGACGTTTCCATTCATCTTCGGATAGAGAATGTTCTTGCAAAAGTGCAGCAGCATCAGTTGTTGTTGTTGTTGTTGTTAGAAGTGTTTCGGCCTTTAAATTCATATCCGATACGGGAAGGGTCCCACCCGAAAATTTCCATGTTGCAAAATTAAATCGTCCCACATTGGCCGTAAAGTCACCATCCAATATCTTCCATGTTTTGGCCCGACGGGCATATCGGGATAACCATTGTTCCAACGTTGGTTTGATTTTGGCTCGTTCATTGTGTAATATACCCCAAAATTGAAATGCCGATAATAATCGATTGATCGGATTTCGTATCGATGTCACAAATAATAATTGAACCCTATTCTCATTGTGTTTCGGTGAAAAATATTGTTGATATTCGAGATTGAAGGGTTCCCATTCATTGGATACCAGACGATGTGATTTTTGTAAGAAGTATTCTTCCAATTCTTGTACCGACCAAGATCCGACCCTTGCATCGGGATTGTTTGGTTTGGATGGCATGCAATAATATCGTGGTATTAATTTTCGATCCATATTGGATTGTGCCAATTTGCAAAAGGATGTCCCACCCGCCTTGCTCAAATGTTCATAATAAATTGCCACTATTGGTGGTGTCTTCTTGTTGTTTTCATTCGATTGTAATATCCGTGACCGTTCCGGTGATGTCTTGGGAGGGAGCCATGGTATTGTTTCCATTGTTGTTGATGTTGATGATGGAGAAGTCCATGGACAGATTCCTTCTTGTAATTTCTTTAGTTGAAATGGATTCTTGGTCTTGGTACTGGTACTATCAACTTCTTCTCCTTCCAATAGATTTTGCAATTCTTGTGTTGGTAATTGTGCAAGATTCATCAATGTCAATACAACTTGATCGATGGATGCTTCCGAAATGGAAAATAACAACTTCTTTTCGTTCTTCTTGTTGTTGTTGTTATTCGTAGTCGTCATTCCCTTTTTGCGTATGAATTCATTCTTTTTCTTGGCAAGTTCCTCCTCCTTGTTGATGTTACTACTATTACTTTTACTCAATACGGATGTTGTCAAGGATAACCATCCACCAATAATGAAAAGAAATAGAAATGTACAAACAAAGGTAATCAAAGACGATGTTATTGTCGTCGTCTTTTTGGGTGTCTTTTTTCGTTTAGGAAATGGACGTGATTGTACTGCTTGTCGTAATTCTATTTCTTCTGGTGATGGAACATGTTGTCTTGATCGAATCATTATGATAGGACGACTGTTGGATGATGATGATGTTGTATAAATGACGTTTGGTGGTTATGTGGTCATCATTGTTTGTTTGTTTGTTTGGAGCGAGAGCGTCATTGTGCATTCTCTTGGAACCAACACTATACTAGTACTACTAGCTAGCTTCGACTTGTTCGAGTACTAGTCTCCAGTCATATTTAACAAATCTCTAATATTTGGTGAAAAGTGAGTGCTAAATCATTTTAAACTACATCAACCAGTTTCCTGACCGTTGTAGTTGCACGCGCCTGCGATGGATGCTCTGCCGACGCGCACTTTCTACTCTCCCCACGCCTTGAGCAGAAAAAATGATCCACTCGAAGAATCTTTCCCAACCGTTGCTTGCCACTGCAAAACCCAACCCAAGCCCGGCAACCCAAGGTTGCCA
>JAAMXS010002920.1:0-17422 GCA_019693525.1 Cylindrotheca fusiformis | reverse complement strand
CCCGCTGGATTTCGCTGCTGACGGCGGCAAGACCATTTCCTTCTCCAACCTTGACTATTCGTGTCAGAAGTTTCTTCACCGAAGCCGTGACGTGACTTGCATGTTGGAAACTGTGAAATGGGTTCTCTCGGTACATTCCCGCTATCTCAGACAGGTAGCTTCTCAGCTGACCCTTGGCTTCATCTCCAATATCAATGGAGCTAGGTCTTCGTCGAGAACGGAGGTGCTCTGTGTCGAATCGTCTCAATGGGATGATAGGAGTAAACTCTTCCAATACGGTGCCTCTTTCTCGGCCTATGCTGTTTTCTGCGGTAGAAAGAGCATCAATGTCATGGACAATACCACCTCGAGAGGCGATGATCTGCTGCAAGAGTGAGCCTAGCACTTCCACATTCCATTCCACGAGACGTTCGATCTTGGTCATTCCTTGATCTTTGTCATCAGAGGCAAGGCCGGATTCTTCAGTGTTCTCGGATTCTTCGTCCGTCTCCTCTGTTTCAGCAACCGTGCTCATATCATTCTTCATGTCAGATTCTTTAAGCTTGCGAGCCTTTGTTGTTCGCAACCAATAGGTCTGCATGTCTCCTTTACCCTTGACGAGAATCTTGGTATTACGCGGCATGATCCACTTGCCGAGTCCAGCCCCTTTCAGCAAATCAGCACTGGCTTCGGAGAGCTGGATGCGATTTCGTTTTCCACTTTGTTCCATTCGAGCAGCAGTATTCATGGTGTCACCAAAGAGCTGGAATCGACTTCGTTCGCCCCGAAGCACACCAGCTGTTACTTGACCACTGGGGATTTGAATGAGGGGAGTGTGGTAGTGTGTCAGGACAAATCGGATGAATAAAGGAAGAGTTCATCCATTCGAATATCTCACCTGTGAATTCCAGTCCTTAGATCCAGAATTCCGGTATCCGGACCCAATGAGACTTCAAGCTTCGCTGTTACTTCCTTCATCTTTGTCTTGCAATTTCGAGCGAATTTGCAGGCAACTACAGCGTGATTTTCAACGGGCTCCGGCAAGCCGACTACACTGACGTAACAGTCACCAACTGTTTCGACCTTGAAAACACTGTGGCGGTAAGCAATCTTATCGAAAGCACCATAGATAGTTTCCAACAGTACAAAGATTTGATGTGGTTCTCTTGCTGACGACCAAGCTGTAAACCCAGCAATGTCTGCAAATATGACAGTCACGCTTGGGAACAGATCCGCGATCGGGGCAGATCCGGAATTGTGTGATTCGCCTTCGAAGTCAAGAATATCTAAACCGTCATCAAAGTCATCATGCCTAGAATGTCTGCCTCCCCTGCCTTGCTGCTGTTTCTCTTGGTTTTGGTACAGGCGATCGCGAATGGCAGTGGGGAAGACGTTTGCTACAATTTTGTCCTGCCTCATGATCCTCTCCATTACTTTTGTTTGACGCTTGCGAACGAAATAATCATAGAGAAGGAACACAAGACTTGTGAAGATGAAGCTAGCAGCCACCACTCCCGTATATTGTATTGCATGGGAAGTTTGAAACGACTGCTCCAAATCTTCGGAAGGGTACACACGCAAGGTCAATGTTGGAGTACAGCTACCCTCTGGAAGCTCTGACTCGTCGATGTCCAGATCCACAAAGACAGCCGTCATTTCCATACCGTCATACTTTGGATTGTGCAAATCAGAATCACCTAGGAGTTCCGCGTTTTGTCCATCAATCCTGTATGTAAGAACACTTGAGGCAGAGCTATCCACGTTCTGCTGGTAAACACAGAGGTTTGGACAAGCGCTCTGCAATACCACAATGACTCCGAACTCGCCAGCTGTCAACACATTCTTGAAATAATCCAACCAATGGAGTATGATCACAGCGAAAGCAACCACGTTTCTATCTTCAGCGCCAGAATCGGCTGTGTCATAGATCGGTTGGACAATCATATTTCCTGGAGTTGCAGTGTCTGTTCCAACCTCTATAACCGTGAATCCCACTACTGGCTTACGAATAGTTCTGGAGATATTAAATAGCATATCTGGACCGGGTGCGTGGACCGAGTCGAATAAAGTCGGCATGATTGGGTAGCCCGGATGCAGCCTGAGCGGGTAGAGTTGCAAAAGGGGGATTGCCTCGCTATTGAGAGGCGGTGGACCAGGTTGAAAGTTGTTCTCGGGGTCATAGAAGTGGATGAAGGGGATTGTCCGTTGCCAGAATTCGGTTGCAGTCATTTCCGGTTTTTCCATCTCTATGGACTCTTGATACCTCTTGGGAACTGCTTGTGTGGCAAATTCATTGAAGCTTTCCCTTTCCTCTGCTTGCACGATCGGGAAAAAAAATATTTCTGGGTCAAACACGCCTGTAAGCTGTGCAAGCCCCTTTGCTTTGATCGACCAATCGGGTACGGCATAGAATGGCCAACTGGTGTTGCGCAGAGCATTTTCCGAAATTGCTTGCGATGCAATTGAGACCGAGAAAGCATCCAAAGCTGAAAAGAACTGATTCGCCTTCTGTCGCGAAAGAGTGAGAATCTCAGAGGCATAGCCCACAAACTAATCACCAAATGAAGCGAGACACAGTGTCATCAGGCGAACGTCTTCTGGTACAGACGAGGGTCGAAATATATACACTTTTTCTTCTTACCTGATTCTCGAAATTTGTCTTTTCTTGATCCTTTACAAGCAAGTAACTTGCTGCACCCACTGCGCTTGCTGCTAGGATAATGATGAAAACAACCAAAATTCTTGCCCTAAGAATGTTGGCTTCTTCTCGTTTCGCTACTTCGGGAGGTTGATACGGTTTCCTTCGATGAATGGGGTCGTTGCTTGTAGAATCAGTAAAAGCATTTGAACTGGAAATAGAGAATAACGTGAAGCTGCTCTTATTCTTGGAGAATATGCTGTGTTCGTCACCCATTGTTGATGCTTCCTTAGAGAAAGGGAAAGTTAGAATGCTAATGATGAGACAGATTTGTTGTTTGGAAGGAGAATATGACTACACAAACAACATTCGTATGCTTCTAAAGCTGTCGACTTTTCACAGAAAAAGTGCTTACATTCCTACCATGCAGAAATAACATTTATTCAAAGCACTCGTCGCGAAAGAAGTAGTCTGACGAGAATATTGTTCTCATTGGTTAGAGGGAATTATCGCAAACATGCCACTACTACTGCTACTAGTAGTACGTCATGTGATTTGATGAGGGTGATGTACGCCTTTTTAAAAATACGAGCAAGAACGGGGGAGAAAAAGTCTCGGAGTTTTAATAGTCTTGCACACGTAGGATGTGGGCTTATAATGGATATATCGCGACCACCACCAGTCGGTGGGGACGGATGCCCCAAAAGATTCAGCACAGAGTATTAATCACTTCACAAAAAGTCTGGAGAAGCTGGTACTCATACTCCTTCATCATGATAGAATGGTTCCCGCTTAAGCGGGAACCAGTCTCACCTTTCATCGCTGCTAGTCGTCGCCAAGAAGCCGTAGAGTCTGGGCGTCTCCAAAAGGTTGCTAACACCTCGATGACCAGTTCAGCGAGATAGTGGAAGATATATTCTTCGGCCATGATCAACTGGTTGCCGAAAGAGAACAAAGCAATCTTCGGCATGGGACAGTGATGATGTCTGGAAGACTGAAGGAGCTGAGCTCTACCTCATGCTTTGATTCTTTCCAGAATTGTCAAGAACTAGGCTGAGGATCTCAACAAAGATCGCTTTCGAGTAGTACAGAAGAATGTTGAAGAAGTCGAGCTGGAATGAGCTGCACATATTGAGAAATTGAAAGGACAATCTGTAGGATGCTGCAGAGAAAATCTGCTATTACTCATTGATCACACGATGTACAAGATACCCATGCTTGAAGGAACTAGCTTCAATGATGATGGCAAGAGAACGATCAGCAAGCCGGAGACGTGATAGAGGGTCGCAAACTACAGGTAATATCAGCGGAGATTGGGAGAGAGGAGGAAGCATGCCAAAAGAATCGAGAGAGAAGACAGGTCGATCTCAAACTCCAGGAAGCCGAACCATGGGAAAAGGAAACAGGCAACTGATGAGAATCGGAATCTCAAACTCCAAACAGCCATACAATCTTCGTTTTATCTCGACAAGAAGACGCCGACACTATGTCTCAAAAACAAAACGAAGACGGAGAATCCAAGTGGTGGCACGACTAGTAGTGATGCCCGCTTCAAGGTCAGCGCGGTTTAGGAGGATGTAGGCGGAGCGTCGACGTAGTTTGAGTTGGTGAGCGAGGTTGAATTTCTGGCCAGCTGTCTTGTAGCCAGGTTTTCTTGTTGAGGTCCGGTTTTGCACCTTCCGGTGTCATTTATACCATGCCAACTGAAGACCGGTGTCTCGAAATTTCACTTCTTGTCCAGAGTTTCGGCTGCTGCATTCATGAGGAAAATAAAGAGTACAGTAGGTCCTAGATTGTCACCTTGTTTCACTCCAAATGTGCTTTCAATTTTCGAAATGCTGCTGAAGTTTCCGAATTGTTCGTATTGTTGTGTCTGGGACACCTGTACGTTTCGAGCATTCTTGGCTGAGTCAAATGCTTTCACTAGGTCAACAAACATCATATATGCCAACCTGAAATCAGGACAGTAGACAGCACGTTCTACTTGCAATGACAGCGTTCCAGTAAATACTCGTGCTGACACTCCTGTCCGTCCTCCCGTCCTACTCCTCTGGTTCCAAGAAGTCCTGACTCGAACTGTTTGGATGTGTCAAACGTCACTCTATCATACATCCGCTTATTGCCCGTCAAGGAATCATTATGTGTATCTTTGGCACTGAATGAACCTCGAACTGAAAGTCAATAAAATAAGAAATAGAAAATACTGCATGTCCAGTATCATTATGGGTCTCTGGGTCGGACTCGATCGTGTGTGTTTTACACATCACGCCCCCTTGAGGTCTTTTCACTTTACCAGGACTATATATGTAGTAGATTGCTGGAGCTGTCGAAGGTGAATTCTGCCCTGCCAATTTCAATGTGGTGGCAGAACTGCCCCTCCAAGCCACAATAGCTGGAAGAAATAAGTTTCTACCTCTGTGCTAGAAAATTAGATAGAGCTTTGGAGGAGGTGTTCGGTTTCTCGAGAACATACAGTACTGTACATTGAATTCGCTTGTACAGCAGGCTTTCCGCCACATACCTTTTCTCTCTTCGTAGTACTTATTAGAAACAAAGACAGACTGTTGCCTTGAAGTACCTGAACGGCCCCAGTTCTACAATTTTACATTATGCATTTGCTTGTTCTGTGGGAGTTCGGCACCTCATCATCCAGGAGCATCAATTACACTTATCAGAAAGCCCATAGAAGTATTACTGGCGAATTACGGATGAGAAATTCGCAAGCCTTTTCACAAATTATACTCTGGCCTTGACACATTTTGAGTGTGGTTGTGTGAAAACTTGCCTAATGGAATCAAGCCACAGTTACCAGCAGCTTGTAAAACTCGTTTCTGCCACATCAGGTCGGTAAATACACGCCCAAGGCGTGCAGCTCTCAACTATGTTCTTCTTTTAATCCAAAACTCAACTTGTCATCGTCATCCTCTCGTTGTAGGGTTGTATCTCTCCCTATCTAACTAAGACACTTCAACAATGGGTGAGGATCAGAGTCTCGCCTCCAAGAAGATCAACTTCACGTTACTTTCAACATCCAGTTCGAATACTTCTCGAGATACAACCGATTCTGCGAACGAAGACCGCAGAAATCAAAGGGAAACCTACCAACCTCCCGAAGTAGCGAAACGAGAAGAAGCCAACATTCTAAGGGCAAAGACGTTGGTTGCTTTGATCATTCTCCTAGCAGCAAGCGCCGTGGGTGCCTCCACCTACCTGCTTGTGAAGGATCAAGAACAAAAAAACTTCGAGAATCAGGTACGAAAACCCACTCTATATGCGTCCCGTCTATGCCTTCTGAAGATATCTTCCTGACACGGCTTATCTCTTCATATATATGATGATTAGTTTACTGGCTACGCCTCGGAGATACTCATTCTTTCGCAACAAAAGGCCCATCAGTTTTTTTCGGCTTTGGATGCTTTCTCAAAAAACATTGCTTCCCAAGCAGTTGCGGGAAATGCTCTGCATAACACCAGTTGGCCATTCTATGCCATCCCTGATTGGTCGATTAAGGCAAAGGGGGTTGCAGAGCTGACAGGCGTGTCTGAACCAGAAGTGGTTTTTTATTCGATAGTGAAGGCAGAGGAGAGGGACAAGTTCAACGAATTTGCCGCACAAGCAGTCCCCTCGTGGTATCAAGAGTCCGTCGAGATTGAAAAACCTGAAATGACTGCCACCGAATTCTGGCAAAGGACTATCCCCTTTATCCATTTCTATGACCCCGAGAACAACTTCCAACCTGGCCCACCGCATCGCAATAGTGAGCTGATCCCAATTTTGCAGCACTATCCGCTCCGGCTTCCTCTGGATTACCCAGTTATGCCGACTTTATACGACATTGTCTATGCGCCAGGTGCAGATACGCTTGTCAATTTGTCCAGATCGATTCGTAAGCCAGTAATGGGATACACAGTTATGGATGTTGGAACAGAAGCTGCATTACCAGGTAGTCTGATTATCCAACCTATCTATGACACAGCCAATTCTGACGCAGAAGATAGAAAAGTGGTTGCTTTCGTGGGGATCCGGCTCCATTGGCTGGACTATTTCAAGAATGTCTTGACAGATGGCGAGTTCGGTGTCATTGTGGTAGTACAGAGCGCTTGTCCCAACCTCTGTATTTACCAGCAGAACGTTGATAGCTCCGCCTCAAGTGTTGTTACATACAGGGTTGATGGACAAAGTGCGGAATACCTAGGTGATTCTGATTTGCACAATCCAAAGTACGACGGCATGGAAATCACTGATGTCTTTGTGGATCTTGGAATCGATATGTCAGAGATACCCGAGGGTAGCTGTGTACCAACCTTGACGTTGCGTGTTTACCCTTCCGAAGATTTGGAGCAGTCGTTTCAAACTTCCAAGGCGATTGAATATACGGGAGTGGTGGCTGCTAGCTTTATCTTCACAAGTCTAGTGTTCCTCATTTATGATTATTTCGTTCGAATGCGTCAAGCAAAAGTCATGGAGAGAATCATGCGGCAGGACAAAATGGTGGCAAGCGTTTTCCCCACGGCCATTCGCGATCGCCTGTACCAAAGCCAAGAGAAACAACAACAAGGAAGGGAAGGGCGGCATTCAGAGCGTGGTGACTTCAACGACGGCGACATTGAAGGGGACTCATACATCTCTGGATCTGCCCCGATGGCGGATCTGTTTCCAAACGTGAGCGTCGTATTTGCAGATATTGCTGGGTTTACAGCTTGGTCTTCAGCTAGAGAACCGCATCAAGTCTTTGTACTGCTGGAGAATATCTATGGTGCTTTCGATAAGATTGCTTATGGTCACAGCGTTTTCAAGGTCGAAACAGTTGGTGACTGCTATGTCAGTGCCGTCGGCTTGCCGGAGCCCGTCCACAAACACGCTGTTGTTGCCTGCAAATTCGCTCGAGAATGCAAGATGAAGATGCAGGAAGTAACACTGAAGCTCGAAGTCTCATTGGGTCCCGATACCGGAGATCTGCATCTACGGACTGGAATTCACAGGTGAGACAATCGAATGGATGAACTCTTCCTTTGTTCATATGATTCCGTCCTAAAGCAGTACCCCCTCTCTCACATCTCCAGTGGTCAAGTTACAGCCGGTGTGCTTCGGGGCGAACGGAGTCGCTTCCAACTGTTTGGCGATACCATGAATACTGCTGCTCGAATGGAACAAACTGGCGAACGGCATCGTGTCCAGCTCTCTCAAGCCAGTGCTGATTTGCTGAAAGAGGCTGGACTCGGCAAGTGGATCATGCCGCGTCGTAGCAAAATTTTTGTCAAGGGCAAAGGGCATATGCAGACCTATTGGTTGCGAAAAACCAAGGCTCCCAAGCTCAAAGAATCTGACGTGCAGGGAGATATGAACACGGTTGCTGAAACCGATGACATGTACGAAGAATCTGATAGCGAAGAGGAAACAGGCCTTGCCTTTGATTTTGACACCGATCAAGGAATGACCAAGATCGAACGTCTCGTGGAATGGAATGCAGAAGTGTTGGGTTCGCTCCTGCAGCAGGTCATCGCATCTCGTGGTGGCGTTGTCAATGACATTGATACTCTTTCTAGAGCAGAAAACAATATTGGACGGGATGGTGGCACCGTTTTGGATGAGTTCACTCCTATTATCCCATTGAAGCGATTCGGAGTTGGGGACCTTCGTGAGCGTCGAAGACCTAGCTCCATAGGTATCGGAGTTGAAGCCAAGTCTCAGCTGAGGAGTTATCTCTCTGAGATTGCAGGAATGTACCGAGAGAACCCATTTCACAGCTTTGAACATGCAAGTCATGTCACTGCTTCGGTCAAGAAACTACTGACGCGCATGGTTATGGTTGGGGAAGAGAATGATGGTCTTGCCATCAACAGTGAATGCAAGGCTGACATCAACGACGATATGGACCTTAATGATCTACAGATTGGACATTGCTTTGGTATAACAACCGATCCGTTGGCGCAATTTGCAGTGGGGTTTTCTGCCGTCATCCATGATGTGGATCACCCTGGAGTTCCAAACGCCCAGCTGGTGAAGGAGAAAACCCGAAATGCCAAAATCTACAGAAAATCTGTGGCCGAGCAAAACAGTGTGGAGCTGGCATGGGATATGCTCATGTCTGAGGAATATTCTGCACTGCGAGCTTGCATCTACCAGACCGAATCCGAACTCCGACGTTTCCGCCAACTGGTGGTGAATACGGTCATGGCAACTGATATCGTCGACAAGGAACTCCAAACCCTTCGAAAGAACAGATGGGATGCTGCCTTCTCAAGCGCTGCTCCAAGATCCGCAGAGAATGACGATGATCGCAAGGCAACCATCGTTATCGAGCATTTGATTCAAGCTTCCGACGTGTCGCACACTATGCAACATTGGCATATTTACAAGGAATGGAACGAGAGGTTCTTCATGGAGTGCTACGGCGCATATAAAGCGGGTCGTGCGGATTCAGATCCAAGTGTGAGTTGGTACGAGGGGGAGATTGGTTTCTTTGACTTTTACGTCATTCCATTGGCCAAAAAACTTGACGTTTGCGGTGTGTTTGGCGTATCATCTGATGAGTATTTGAACTACGCCGAAGCAAATCGTGATGAATGGGTCCGGGAAGGCAAAGCGTTGGTAAAGGAGTATGTTACAAAGTACAACAGCGAGCAATGAACACGGCATAGGTAATTTTAGTTTTTGTTTAGAATATAACTGCCTATCTTTCTCCATTTGGATGAACCGTTCCTGTATCTCCTTACCAGGTGATGTATGTTGTTGCCATTCATGTTTATTAGAAGGTGCAAAAAATTATGTGATTAGTTGGTGGTAGCACTTCTGCTCTTCTGGTTTAGAAACACAAGCTAGTACGCTCAGCTTATATCCCAACACCTGTCAATTGCAGATGGACACATTTCGTATCTCACACTATGAAACATTGGCTTGTCTACAAGCAATGGAATGAGAGTTTCTTCATGGAGTGCTATGGCGCATACAAAGCGGGACATGCAGATTCAGATCCAAGTGTGAGTTGGTACGAGGGGGAGATGGGCTTTTTTACTTTTACGTCATTCCACTGGCTAAGTCTTCTTGTTTCAAGTCACATCTCTTTGTATGGTTCTTGAGATGAAGGAACGATCCAAGTTTGAAACGATCCAACATAGCTCTTCAACGAGAATAACTGCTTTGTCCTAGAATCTTTACCGAAAGGCCCAAACCTCTGTTCGTAACAAACTCCTGCACCAGAGCCTTTCCCTGACCCATAGTTTCGATTTGCTTCGGCGTAGGCCAAATACTCATCAGATGATACTCCAAGCACACCGCAACGGTCAAGCTTCTTGTTATTAGCCCTGCCCCACCCACTTTGCAAAATCACTTTCTCGAAATAGATGGCTAATTGTTTGCTGACTAACCATCCTAGAGCATTGACGTCGATAAGCCATCCCACGCTGGCCTTGAATGTCGAAATCTCTGGCATGGCAACTTAATCACCACCACAAGATTTCTTCGTCGATGGTGAAGAAAAGATCGCATTGGTTTGTCCTATGGCTGGCCTATATAGACAGCCTCGCACCTGATTGCGGACTCCTCATTTCCCGAGGTCTCAGTCCATGGCTTCTGTCCTCGTAGACCCAGTCTTCATCTGTTTGCTACGACATGTGGTTGGGTAAGAAGTGCAGCCGTGCTTTCTATTCCTGCAAGTCCGATGGTCGCGTCCTGGAGGGTCCTGAGTGATGTGGCCTTGGCTGTGGGGTGTTTGATGGGTGATGGTGTCTCCACTGCTGTGGTTATTTTATGTTTTTGAGATTCAAACTGTCGTACCCTATACGCTAGCTTATTGCTGCAAGGATCAGGACGCTCGGCAACGCACATACATCTTGGTGCAATTTCATTCCTTTGTCATTTGCGACGTCTCTGACGCCATTAAAAAATACAGACTTTCAAGCCAGCCCTATGTCTCAAACTACTACTAAACTACTACGACGAGGTATCGAAGCCAAGCCATCAAACACCCAACTCTGTACGGGTAGTCTGCTATGGCGCTGGATGCAACGGGGTGTGAGACTGCTAATAAAGAGATGCTATAAAAAGAAAACCAGTGTCAGGCTATGTCTTCTTCTATGACATCAAGTTAAGCTATTGAATGTAAATTCTTCTCTGCCTTTTATGAAGAGCATGAAATGCCCCTCCAACAAGACCACTTGCTGGAAGAAACAATATCACACATGAACTAGCCTAGAAAGGCTCCAGAAAACTCATTTATTAATTCGTGTGCAAGACGTCAGGATAAGAATATAACTCTGGGTCATATGCCTTTTGTTTTTTCTAAATATCCTGTCGAAACGAAGAGAAAGCTTTTCTTTATTAAGCACCTGAACGGTCGCAGTGCAGGAGAACGATATCGCACATTGAATCTGTATGTGCTTGGAAGTTCGACGACATAATAAATGTAGAGCCTGTAGCGAATCCTCAAAATTTAAAAGTCTCTGTATGAAAACATTGGCGCATTCCCATCAAGTACACAAACTTTATGGATGTGTGTGAAAAGTGGCCGAATAGAGTGAAGTCTTGTAACCTCGTTTCCGTCCTATCAGGTCGGTACATAAACTTCCAAGGCGTGTTGCTTTCTCGTTTTTTATTCGAAAGCTTAACTTGTCATCTTCGTCCTCTCGTTGTAGCGTTATTTCCCAATCTCACCAAGAAATATTTCAAGAATGGGTGACGATCAAAGTCTTGCCTCCAAGAAGACCGCCTTCACGCTATTCTCGAAATCCAGCTCGAATACTTCTCGAGATGCCACCGATTCTGCGAGCAAAGACCGCAATAATCAACGGGAAACCTACCAACCTCCCGATGAAGCGAGCCGCGAAGAAGCCAACATTTTGAGGGCAAAGTTCTTTGTTGCTTTGATCATTCTCCTGGCAGCAAGTGTCGTTGGTGCCCTAACCTACTTGCTTGTGAAGGATCAAGAAAAAACAAACTTCGAGAATCAGGTAAGAAAAACCAATGAATTGATGTCCCCCCTCTATCTTCTGAAGATATCTTGCTCACAATGCTTCTCTCTTCACATGATGATTAGTTTGCGGGCTATGCCTCGGAGATACTCACTCTGTCGCGGCAAAAGGCTGATGAGTTCTTTTCGGCTTTGGATGCTTTCTCGAAGAACATTGCTTCCCAAGCAGTTTCGGAAAATGCTCTGCGCAACACCAGTTGGCCGTTCTATGCCGTCCCCGATTGGTCGATTAAGGCAAAGGGGCTTGCACAGTTGACAGGCGTGTCTGACCCAGTTGTGTTTCTGTATTCGATAGTGCAGGCAGAAGAAAGGGACAAGTTCAACGAATTTGCCTCACAAGCAATCCCCAAGTGGTATCAAGAGTCCGTCGAGATTGAAAATTCTGAAAGGAATGCGGCCCAATTCTGGCACAGCACTATCCCCTTTATCCATTTCTCTGACCCGGAAAACAACTTGCAACCTGGCCCACCACCTACCAACAGTGAATCGATCCCACTTCTTCAGTACTACCCGCTCAGGCTTCCTCCAACCTTTCCTTCTATGCCGACTTTATACGATACAGTCTACGCAACCGGTTCCGCTACGCTTGTCAATGTTTCCAGATCTATTCGCAAGCCAGTAATGGGATTCACACTGGTAGATCCAAACACCGACACCGCAACTCCAGGAAGTCTGATTGTCCAACCTATCTATGACACACCCAATTCTGACGCGAAGGATAGAAAGGTTGTTGCTGTGACAGGGATCCGGCTCCGTTGGCTGGATTATTTCAAGAGTGTTTTAACTGAGGGCGAGTTCGGCGTCATTGTAGTATTGCAGAGCGAATGTCCCAATCTGTGTACTAGTAGATTTCATAGCGCTGCCTCAAGTGTTGTCACCTACAGGATTGATGGACAAAATGCGGAATACCTAGGAGATTCTGATTTGCATAATCCAAAGTATGACGGAATGGAAATCACTGATGTCTTTGTGGATCTTGGCATAAATGAGTCGGAGCTTCCAGAGGGTACCTGTGTTCCAACAATGTCCTTGCATGTTTATCCTTCTGAAGATTTGGCTCAATCATTTCACACTTCCAACGCAATGCAATATACGGGAGTGGTGGCTGCTAGCTTTATCTTCACAAGTCTTGTGTTCCTCATTTATGACTATTTCGTTCGAAAGCGCCAAGCAAAAGTCATGGAAAGAATCATGAGGCAGGACAAAATGGTGGCAAGCGTCTTCCCCACTGCCATTCGCGATCGCTTGTACCAAAGTCACGAGAAACAGCAGAAAGGCAGTCGCGGGAGGCGTTCTGAGCATGGCCACTTCAACGACGACGACTTCGAAGGGGCCCCAATGGCGGACCTGTTCCCCAGCGTGACTGTTGTATTTGCAGACATTGCAGGGTTTACAGCTTGGTCGTCAGCACGAGAACCACAGCAAGTATTTGTACTGTTGGAAAATATTTATGGAGCTTTCGATAAGATTGCTTACCGCCACGGGGTTTTCAAAGTCGAGACGGTAGGTGACTGTTATGTCAGCGCCGTAGGTTTGCCGGAGCATGTTGACAAACACGCTGTTGTGGCCTGCAAATTCGCTCGAGAATGCAAGATGAAGATGCAGGAAGTAACCCTGAAGCTTGAAGTGTCCTTGGGTCCTGATACAGGGGATCTGCATCTAAGGACTGGAATTCACAGGTAAGACATTTGAACGGATGAACTCTTCTAACGTCAGATTCCGACCTAACGCGATCGATTATCACTGACTTTTGTACTTCAAGTGGCCAAGTTACGGCAGGTGTGCTTCGGGGCGAACGAAGCCGCTTCCAACTGTTTGGCGATACCGTGAACACTGCTGCTCGAATGGAACAAACTGGTGAACGACATCGTGTCCAGCTCTCTCAAGCCAGTGCTGATTTGCTGAAAGAGGCTGGACTCAGTAAGTGGATCATGCCGCGTCGTAGCAAAATTTTTGTCAAGGGTAAGGGACACATGCAGACATACTGGTTGCGAAAAACAAAGGCTCCAAAGATCAAGGGATACATGACGAATGACATGAACACGGTTGCTGAAACCGATGACACGGACGAAGAATCTGATAGCGCAGAGGAAACAGGCCTTGCCTTTGATTTTGACACCGACCAAGGAATGACCAAAATCGAACGTCTCGTGGAATGGAATGTCGAAGTTCTGAGTTCACTTTTGCAGCAGATCATCGCCTCTCGAGGTGGCGTTGTGCATGATATTAAAACTCTTTCCAGCGCAGAAAAGAGCATTGGACGGGATGGACGCACCGTATTGAATGAGTTTACTCCTATTATCCCATTGAAGCGATTCGAAGCTGGGGACCCCCATGCCGATGATAGGCTTCGCGCTATCGACATGGGAGATGAAGCCAAGTCTCAGCTGAGGAATTATCTTTCTGAGATTGCCGGAATGTACCAAGACAACCCGTTTCACAGCTTTGAACACGCAAGTCATGTCACTGCATCGGTGAAGAAACTTCTGACGCGCATCGTTAAGGTTGGGGAAGGAAATGGGCTTCCCATCAACAGTGAATGCAAGGCTGACATCAACGATGTAAACCTTCATGAACTACAGATTGGACATTGCTTTGGTATAACAACCGATCCGTTGGCACAATTTGCGGTCGTGTTCTCTGCCGTCATCCATGATGTGGATCACCCTGGAGTTCCAAACGCCCAGCTGGTGAAGGAGAAAACCCGAAATGCAAAAATCTACAAAAAATCTGTGGCCGAGCAAAACAGTGTGGAGCTTGCATGGGACATGCTCATGTCTGATGAATATTCTGCACTGCGAGCTTGCATCTACCAGACCGAATCCGAACTCCGGCGTTTCCGCCAACTGGTGGTGAATACTGTCATGGCAACAGATATCGTCGACAAGGAACTCCAAGCCCTTCGAAAGAACAGATGGGAGACGGCGTTTTCAAACGCTTCTCCTCCATCCGTAGAGAATGATGATGATCGAAAAGCCACCATTGTTATCGAGCATTTGATTCAAGCTTCCGACGTGTCGCACACTATGCAACATTGGCGTGTATACAAGGAATGGAATGAGAGGTTCTTCATGGAGTGCTACGGCGCATATAAAGCGGGTCGTGCGGATTCAGATCCAAGTTTGAGTTGGTACAAGGGGGAGATTGGTTTCTTTGACTTTTACGTCATTCCATTGGCTAAGAAGCTTGACCGTTGCGGTGTGTTTGGTGTATCATCTGATGAGTATTTGGACTACGCCGAAGCAAATCGTGACGAATGGGTCCGGGAAGGAAAAGCTCTGGTGCAGGAGTATGTTGGAAAGTACAACACCGAGCACTCGGGCAACATGTTGTGACGTGGCTGGCGGGTTTTTGTTTCGATATAAAATATTTAGAACATTTGCTTTCGCATTTGGATTATCGTTCCTGTGTCTCGAGGTTCTATGAAACCAAAAGACGGAAGTACGTGATCTGATGAAAGAAGACTGGAAAGGCCCTGATCCCTCCCAAACTTTTTCGAGCCACATGGCTAATAATTGAAAGCTGACAAACAATCCTGGAACATTGCCATCAACAAGCAATCCCAGGCGGATGACTGCGAATATCGGCATCTCTGCTGATAAAAACCATGCCAATATACATACAGCTATCGAAGATAGCCAACTGGCGCCGCTCGCTGTTCCGTCTTGCTGTTCCTTCCTGCTGTTCTGTTCTCCGCTGGTTTGTTGTGGTGTGAGATGGGCTCGGGACTGGGTCCAGTCCCGAGGTCCATCTGCCTGCAGGGCAGGCGCGCGCCTGCCGGGCCACCAACCTTTGCACCCACAGAGTGAGGTGGGAGGGAAGCAAAAACAGGAACAGTGTTCGATTAGCTGTGCTAAGAGATCACTGTTTCGACGATGCAAGGAGAAATAGCTCCGGCTGCTGCTCCACCTCATGCACAGCCTCCGGAGCTCCTCCTCCTTCTCTGCCTCTTCTCTGCTCACACCCGGTCTACGCACGGACTCCGAACTGAACTAGCTAGTGAGAAGACCACGAGCTCTCCGGGTGCTGCTGTCTAATAAGTTTGACAATAGGAGGGGAATCCCCACTTTTGAAGTCCGTTCTTCTACCCCAACCGACAAGAATTGTATCGCGCTACGCGTGGAGACGAGCAATAGAATAAAAGCCACATCCAAACAATAAATCATGTCTCATCGCATCAGACAATAAACCTCAAGAGTGAGTGCCATTCTATACTGCCATTCCGAGTCGCAAGAGTGTGGCAGCATCAGCCAGTACATAGTGAAAGCCGTGGCCTTTTTTCTACCTTCTCCTCTCTAGCAACTGATGTGTTCGCTCAAAACTGGATCTTATTGCAAAGTCTGCTTCCCTTCTTTGATCAATAACCTTCAACTGCTATGTGCTGTTGTCTTCATTCTTATTATTACACAACTTCAGACTGAGCATGTACTCGCTTTCGGATACTTGCAACAACCAACTCGGCGCTCCGGCCAGTCTCGTCGTCTTACGCCTCTATTTGCTGCGAGATCATCATACAACCGAGCCGGTGATCAGTGAAGAGCCAGGAAGTCGAACCATCACCAGAGGAACAGAGGACCTCCAAACGCTGTTAATCCAAAGGATCTGGTTCAGCAGATTAGGTCGAGTCAGAACTGTTTTAAGCTATCCAAAGTAATGCGAGAGAATCCAAGTCTCTTCTATTCCGAGGATTCCATCAGAGCTTTGATTCCCAAAGTGGCGGAATTGAAGCCAAGCATGTCTGCACGAAATATCGCCGGCCTATTAAATGTACTTGCCAAACCAAGAGTCCCTCCAGCATCGCAGCAGGTTCATAAGAAGTTGATGTTCGTATTGGGCGAGCTCGCTGGTCGAAAAATTGAAGATTTTGAGGCACGAGATATTTCCATGACCTTGAATGCCTTCGCCAAGAAAGAACTTTGGAGTGCCCAGTATTTTGACAGATCAGTGGAAGTGGCCATTCCAATTATTGAGGACTTCAAATCGCAAGAGATAGCAAATACAGTGAATGCATTTGCCAAAATGGATCATCAGCATCCAATGCTGTTCGATGAAGTTTGCAAATGCGGCCATTCCAATTATCGGTACCTTCAATGCGCAGGATGTATCAAATACAGTGAATGCATTTGCCAAAATGGATCATCACCATCCAATGCTGTTCGATGAAGTTGCGAAAGCGGCCATTCCAATCATCGACACCTTCGAGTCGCAGCATCTATCAAATACAGTGAATGCATTTGCCAAACTAGATCATCATCATCCAATGCTGTTCGATGAAGTTGCAAGTGCGGCCATTCCAATCATCGGTACCTTCAATGCACAGGGTTTAGCCAATACAGTGAACGCATTTGCCAAAATGGATCATCATCATCCAGTGCTGTTCGACGAAGTTGCAAATGCGACCATTCCAATCATCGGGACATTCAATTCACAAAGTCTAGCAAATACAGTGAATGCATTTGCCAAAATGGATCATCATCATCCAATGCTATTCGACGAAGTTGCAAATGCGGCCATTCCAATCATCGACACCTTCGAGTCGCAGCATCTATCAAATACAGTGAATGCACTTGCCAAAATGGATCATCATCATCCAATGCTGTTCGATGAAGTTGCAAGGGTGACCATTCCAATCATCGACACCTTCAAATCGCAAGAGCTAGCAAATTTAGTTTCCGCCATTGCACGAACGCGACAGGACAGTGAAAGTTGCCGTGCTGTGTACTCCACGATTGCAGACATGATTAAGGCGAATCATCATTGCCTCAACGAAGCCTCTGATATCGAATTGTCGGCCATTGCTTACGCATTTCTGAAGGGTGGGCACGTTGATGACGATT
>JAAMXS010002909.1:0-15120 GCA_019693525.1 Cylindrotheca fusiformis | reverse complement strand
TGCAGGCATCCGTTTGGATCAGTTTGATTCCATGCTGCACTTTAATGTTCAGCTGGATACCATCGTCGCAAACAGATGCGATGGAGCAAGAATCGTTACATCAGTGTCTCGTTTGACTGCTACGATTATATTGGGTGAGGTAGACTATCCTGTGTTGCTTGATTATGTCATAATTCCTTCGGTGGGCCACCTCCATATCGCTCAATGTGAGGTTTCGGAAATTTCCGACATGGTACTGCCAGAATATTTCGGTCTGCAGAGTCCCATGAGGTCAGTTATGTGTCGATTTGAGAGAAATCTAGTCAGTTTGACTTGCCCGCATGTTTGTATGGAAAGAGTTGCCTCGAAGCAAGTATCAATGGGAAAACCCCCAGCGCATTCGACGTTTGACCTTCCTTGCAACGTGAACGTAGTGGTTGAAGTGTTTGAGATATCGATCAAGTCGGTCCAGACGAGGGCTTCACCCACTACGGAAATAACTTGCACCAGCTTTAACCTAAACTTGGAACCTGTATTGGCCAAGGTTGGTGCTTCTACTGAATCACCTGGAGCAGGGGTATATCTAAAGTGCAAAGAGCTCAGGAGAAAAGAAGGGTCGACGGATATGCTCGTTGCCAATCTATCTACTTCCGGTTTAATCCAGTTTCATGCAATGGACACAATTGGTAATCTTGTTGTCGGCGTTGGTAAAGCACAGCTCCACGCCGACTTTAAGTCTGTCAACTGGTCTGGATCCTTGGAGAAAGATCCTTTGACAGTTCTCCATCTTCCATTTGCTGCAGTCCCGAAGTTCGACTTGACCCTCAAGTATGCTGGAAAGCTGGTCAGCATTAAAGATGCAAACATTTGTTGCGACGATTTTGAAGGGGATGGTAGCACTACGCTGGATGAAGTTATGGCCCATTATGTTGCAATCGTGAAGGGACGAATACCATATTTCCTATCGAAGACTAGCATTGTAGGAGCTGACATTGGTGACAGTGTAGGTGTCATGGCTGGGACAATATTGACAAGAACTTCTGTTATCGGCGCTACTGTTGGAGTGGCCTCTCGAGATGCTGTCGGCGCAGCATTGAACAGGGGCAAGGCAGCTCGCGGTGTTACCGCATCAGAAAGATATAGGTTTGGTGAGTGATGAGAGCATTCCTGTCAGTCAGTGTTTATTTGCTCTTGCCCTCACGAACCTTTCCGCCGCCACCTGATACGTAGGCGACTTTACACGCGGGGTTATTTCTGCCGGAAACAGTGCAAGAAAGAGTGGCAGTCAAAGGCGCGGTAGTGATGCCTATCGATTTGGTGATTTCACCGCTGGCACCACAAGTGCTGCTGGAAAGTATGCTTCAGAAAATCGTGAACGATTGGCAGGTGCTGGAGGGTCTGCCATTGGAATGATCGCTGGAGCTGCACTGCTTGGACCTGTTGGATTTGTGGCTGGCTCGTTACTTGGCTCATCTGCAGCCCAATCTTCAGTCCGGAGAGTCTCAAGCAACTCGAAGGGAAATCGAAGCTCAACTGGGAACTCAACAGCTCCGTCCTCAGCCACTACGGTCCAGGAGGATTTGCAGCAACGCCAAATTCCGGATCTACTCTCTGCTACAGTTATGGAACGAGATACTTTATCTCCAGATATGACAAATGGATCAACAGAGAACTCTTACGATGCGCCACCTCTTGATGCTGAGGTTCAGATGATTGGAGAGGTTGCAACTAGCGACTACCGCACAGTAATGGTTCAGGCACGGGTGGTTGGTCCTCTGGCCGCAAGTTCAAGACCAGGAGCTATGAGCCGTCAAATCGACGAGCGCCATGTACAGACTGCGATCAATTCGGAAACAGTGCCTTCTGCTCCGATCCGCTCACAGGTTCATGTGGCTTCTAGCAATGACGCGACTGTTCAACTACAAACTACGCAATATCCGATGGTAAATGTTTCATGCCCACCATCTTCATCGACTGATTATTCCTATCCACTTGCGGCAGCTACACCCACCCCCAGGCACCGACAAGTCACATCGATTCCAAGCTCAACCCAACGTAGACCAGATGATATAAACAATGGACTTGGGTCACACACGCATGGGAATCCAGGGCAATCTTTAAATGCAGGATATGCGATGCATCAACAACAAAACCAGCGTTGTCGCCATGCAGGCCAGCAAACTTCAAGGCTTGGAAACCAGCAGGAGCCGGGTGCTCGACAGCAGGGTTATCGGTTTGGTAAGTGTCCAAGAAATCAAGAAGAGGATTCTGCCAGGGACAATTTGTTCCTAAGTCTTTTTTTATTTCTATAGGTGATGTAACGAGGGGAATAGCTGCTAGGGGGAGACAAGTCGATGGACGAAATGAAAATAGTGGCTACAAGTTCGTAAGTAAAGCTACTGTTTGCGTGTTTGACATATCCCTTGTGTACTGACAATCCCGTGTCCCTACGTAGGGCGACTTCACCAGAGGATTATTTCGATAAGTGGATGGTACTATCCCACAGTCTGCATTCTATCATCTTTTTTGTATTGCATTGTTCTTATACTAAATTCCCTGTCTTATGGAATAATATGTTGTTTTGTACTACCTGCTGGTTCTGGATCCTAGTCAAGGAAGAGCCACTCTCACCATCATTTACCCATCCGCAACTTCTCTGGACAGTGTTGAATTAGTTAGTATGGGAACATTTTTCAATTACAAGTAATTTTGAGTTTACTTTTGCCATTCGACCATGCTTCCTGGTTTCGAAGTCTTCCCCAAAGAACCTGAAAGGGGGCGAACCCCTAGTAGTCTACCCCAAAAGAGCGAACCCTAAAGTATCTGAACAACAAGACTACCAGCCATGATTGTCTCCCCACAATGTGAAAATCGCGATGTTCAAGCATTTGCTCGACACAGCGCAACCTGTTTTGTCTCATAAGCCATGGGGAAGAATAATCGTAGAAAGAACCAGAAAAAGAAAAAAGTTCATTCAAAGAAATACGAATCCAATTTTGTGACGGAAGCTGGCCCAGGATGCTACATTGCTCGGCGAGACATGTCCCCAGACTGGCTGATCGAGTGGGAGGATGTCGACCCAAGAGAATTCGAAGGGGAAGAAGTTCCTGAAGTTGCTGTCGATACGGAAGAACAAACACTGTCTCTGTGCAATATCAAAAACTCTGCCCAGGTTGCCTACGTCACTGTATACGAGACTCGAGTATTGGATGCAAGAGGGAGAGAAATGAAACAAGGCACCACGACGAACAATAGGGGCGAAACGCACAATTGCATCACTTTTATTGTTCTCTGCCCCCCTTGCATCTTTGCACATCTATGTTTTTTGGACATACAAGACGATTTTGATATTTCAAAATTGCGAATTGAGAGTGATATTCAGGAATGGAACCAGCACCCCCATCCTTCTGATGAACACCCCCAAACAGTAGGGTTCCCTTTGCAAGGGGGGCCATTTCTGTGTACCCAGGGCGAAAATGGAGCCTTGACCCATTTCTTTTCAGGAAATCTGCATGCCATTGATTTCAGATGTCCAATCGGTACAAAGTTACTAGCTGTTGGGGATGGGACAGTGATAGAAGCAAAAGACAGCAATACACTGACCGGCATTGCTGTTTCCAATCTATTTGAATGGAACAGCATTTTGATAAAACTTGATACTTCTCCATCAAACCGGAACGAGAACGTGGAAGCAAAAGATGAACTATTTGTGGAGTACGTGCATATACAACACTCAACAGTTAAAGCTGGGGATCGTGTGTTGCGAGGCCAAAGTATTGGCACAAGTGGTAGTGTCGGTTTTTCTCCAGAGCCACACCTGCACTTCTCGGCATTTCGGACTTCAGAGCCTGTGGCACCAACCGTTCGGGTGAAGTTTCAAGCAAAGAATAGGAACGCGGTCTTTTTGCCAAAGGCTGGTACGTGGTACGACGATTCGGGTGCTCTGCAAACATAGGAGTAGGTCTGAAAAGGCTGCGATACCATGCCTTAAGGAGGAAGCGGTCTCAGTCTCAGCGTCCGTCATCAGAAACACCACAATGGAACTGAGAAATATTTCAAGTTCAAGTTTGTCTATCTGATCATTATCTTTGGCAGATGTATTTGTAGACTCCTCACGAGACAGAAATAGACCTTCCTCTTGTTTTGACGCACGTGCCAGCCACGTGCTCACAGATAAGAGGTGGCCCATTTACTAAATACACATGAACTTCTGAGGCGGGGTTGTGACTGGCAGGCTTTCAATCGTGCCGGCGACGATTATGAGTCGCTGAAAAACAATTGACGTTTGTGTTTCATGGAGATCGACAGAATAAGATCTCATAGTTCTGCTCTTCTCGAGAACTTAAGGAAGCAAGATGACTTGCAAGTGGTAAGTGGCGCCGAAGGATGCATTGTCATCACATCCTTTAGAAGGTGACTCAGCAGTTTGGAACTTAAATTCGGTCTTCACAGGGACGATTACGACTGGGACGAGCTGCCGGAAGAGATTCGCCAAGCGGCAGCTGCATTGGGCTATGACAAGGAGATCTGGGACACGGACGACGAGCCTTCGGACTGTGACGAGTGGTGGAAGGATCTTACCAAAGCCCAACAAGAAGCTGCTGAAAAGCTTGGATACAATGAGGAAAGCTGGAATAAGAGTTAGGTGTCAACAAAACTGGCTCACAGATTGCATACCGCTTGTCAAGGAATGGTGATACGCTACAATTCATTATTGGAGAGCTTCAAAAACGCAATTGTAGTCTTACATTTTCACATTATTTAGCACGTGACTTTCATTCATCAATTATGGATGTTCATTCCTTTGTTAATATGATGAGGATGTTCATTCCTTTGTTAATATGTTGAGGAATCATCAAAATAGTATTTCCATCGTGGCCTCAAAAACATGTTTTCTGTAGCAATGAATTAACATCACAACAGACTTTTGAACCATCAGATCAAACTAATGGAGTATTCATCTTCCGAAGGCAAGAGGAAGCCTTTTGGCTCCATTCAATTTCCATTCTCTTGTTTGCGCATCACACAGTTTCGCTTTGACAGGCAATTGGGGAACATGCACGCGTGAATCTTCTTTGAGGCCAGTGACATGAGGGAATCCGGAATCTCTAGTTGTTGGACCAGGAATCATGTCCAAAAGAACATCAACACCTCACAGCTTGGCAAACATGCATCCCCTAAGCCACAAAGACGACCTTCCCATGACTTGATGCAAGGGTTTAAGAAGAAAATGAGAAAAAAGAGTATCGTCCGGCTGGGCTTGGCCACACTTTGGCTGTCGCTGCAAGATGTTTGCGCCTGGGTCTCTCCATCCGCTTTTCTTCCGCCTCAACATTCTCGTCCCGTTGAGATGCGCATGGTTTCCATCGAAAGTCAAGACATCACTTCGTCTGCATTGAACGACTTTGATCCTGAAATTTCCGCTTTGATAGAAGCCGAAGATGATCGCCAAAAGAGGGGCCTTGAACTTATTGCATCCGAAAACTTTGCGAGTGAAGCTGTCCGAGAAGTTCTTGGGAGCTGCTTGACCAATAAATACAGCGAAGGGGGTGGTAAGCGTCCTGTCTGGATTTAATTTCAATGGTAGATGCCTATTTCTGGGTGGACTGATGCTTCTATTTGTTGTTACAGTGGGAAAGAGATATTATGGGGGAAATGAATTCATAGATCAAATAGAATCATTGTGCATGAAGCGAGCTTTGGAACTGTATGGACTCGACAGCGACAAATGGGGAGTGAATGTGCAACCATATTCCGGCTCTCCAGCAAACTTCGCAACATACACGGCTCTTCTAGAGCCCCATGACCGTATTATGGGATTGGATTTGCCTTCTGGTGGGCATTTGACACACGGTTTTCAGACAGCAAAGAAGAAGGTGTCGGCAACAAGCGTTTACTTCGAGAGTATGCCTTATGTAGTGTCGGATGATACAGGTCTTATCGACTATGATGATATGGAGAATAGAGCGAAAATGTTTCTTCCAAAGCTATTGATTGCAGGAGGGTCTGCTTACCCTCGAGAATGGGACTACAGTAGGATGCGGGAGATTGCTGACTCTATTGGCGCTTTGCTAATGGTTGACATGGCCCATTTATCCGGTCTTGTAGCTGGCGGTGTAGCAGCAACTCCTTTTGAATTTGCAGATATCGTCACGAGCACAACTCATAAGACATTACGGGGTCCTCGTTCTGGCATGATTTTCGGCAAAGTAGAGTACATGGACAGAATCAACGCAGCGGTATTCCCATCGCTTCAAGGCGGCCCCCACAATCATCAAATTGGAGCTCTTGCCGTTGCGCTTAAAGAAGCCCAGCAACCTGAGTTCGCAGAGTACGCAGAGGCGGTGGTCGCAAATGCGAGAGCGCTGGGAGAAGGGCTCAAGAAGCGAAGTCACGTTTTGGCAACGGGAGGAACAGACAATCATATCTTGCTGTGGGACGTTCGACCCCTTGGTTTGACTGGATCAAAGGTAGATACTGTGTTGGAATCTGTCAGTATCACTGCCAACAAGAATAGTTTGCCTGGCGACGTTTCGGCTATAAATCCTGGAGGAGTTCGACTTGGTACTCCTGCGCTGACAACTCGGGGTCTATCGGAAGATGATTTTGATCAAGTTGCGGAGTTCTTAGACCAGGCGAGCAAGATTGCCATCCACGCACAGGAAATAGCAGAAATGGAGGTTCAAGCACAATTAGACGACTCTGATGCGTCTAGAAAATCCAAGAAGGTTCTGCTGAAAGATTTTAAGCACGTGTTGAACAACAATGAAGAGATACGGCAAGCCATCTCAAAGCTGAGGGAAGATGTTGAGAGCTTTTCGAAACCCTTCTTCATGCCTGGTTAAGAAGAATTAGAGCACAGTAGTTTACATCTTGCACAGTTTGCCTTTGAACCTTTGCTATAGCAAATTTCAATTTCATGAGCAAGAGATCTGCATTAACAATTGCTCACGGCGCATATTATTGTGTCGCGAGGTCATGATAGAAGACTGCAAATAGTCTGGGGTTTAAACGATGAGTTGCTGCATTACGCCCAACTGGTGCAAATTCAACGCGGAGCGTTTGCTGCTCCAGAGTCATCTAACGATTTCAGTGTATGTCCCGTCCAGATTTTCTACCTATCACGTGCACAACATAATTGTGTAGTACATACACTACATACTTACAGTGGAGCTTGTCACTTTTCCGAACTGTCCATCGCCAAATCCCGATGTGCAACTTTCTCACAAGACAGAGCGCTACAAGGTTTGTCACCATCACTTTCGACTCCATCATTCATGAGTCCGTGCTAATGCCACGTTTGCAAGAACTATCAACTCTAAGTTATTTGGAGGAGGCGCTCAGCAATCGCCATGTTCCTCCGAAGACATCGACATGGGAACGAGAGATGTCACTTGGGCATCAATGCGAATTCGGGACATATCGTTTGAGAATAAGAACGGTAGAAGGCTCCGACGACGAAGTTGTGATTCACGAAGACCTGTCCTTAATATCGACTCGAGTGTGGGATTGTTCTGTCCTCGTAGCGAAATGGCTCGAAAATATTGCGACAAGATATCAAGAAACGCCAGACCTGGCATCTGCACTAGATCTACCACTTACATCATCTACAAGGGACCGACCATTGAATGTTTTAGAGCTTGGAGCAGGAACAGGGTTACTCAGTGTCTGTCTGGCGAAAATGGGGGCAGCTGTACTGTCAACGGAATACGGAGTTTCTGTCAAGTATCTTCAGCAGAACATTGACCTAAACAAAATTGCGGATTCACAGTCAACACGACAAATGAAATGGACTCCCAAATCAGGAGTTGTCTCATGCCGAGAACTGGACTGGTACAATGCAAGCGAAACGTTAGAGACGTTGTTTGCTGAAGGGCACCAGAGTGTCTTCGATATGATCGTTGTGACTGATTGTTCGCTGACACGTCGAGACTCACAGGGTTTCATGGAAATGATACATAAGTATGGGACAAAAAATTACACCAAAGTCATTCTTGGTCTATGTCATGAGCGCGAGGGTACTCCCTACTGTGTGGAAAATGTACCCAAGGAATTTAGAGATGTTGTAAAGATATCGGAAGAAGCTTGGCACCCCGATTTTAAATCACAGCGTCATATGATTTTTACTTTTAAAGCATAACTGTCTGCTTGATTGTTAACATCCTTTCGTGTCTTGACTCTTGACATACAAGTGCACCTTTGCAATGCAAGATATGACACACACCATATCATTGGTCGAACGAATCAAAGATGATGACGTAGGGACTTCTTCAACGTACGGATATTCAGATGCATCATTCTTCCAACCCGATACGAATCTCTGTCAACGTTCCAATTGAAGTGGCCACCATTACATAGTTCTTTTGTCATATTCTCTTACATCACGACACCACAACAGGCCACAAAGCAGTGTGTGTGAGTGAGGCAGAGAACAAAGAAAGCTATGAATAAACAACTTCTCCTTTCCCTGATTTTGATAGGTTCCAGTGATGCTTTCATTGGACAAACATATAAGTGCGACAGGTATGCTCTGGAGGACTCACCGATGAGACTCATGTCGTCGTATGAAGTGGACAGCGATGAAGACGCAGAACAACGAATGGGGGAAGGTACAGTGATCATCCAGGACTCCGAATTTACCCGAAATGAAGACAAAAACGTCAATGGGGTTGCAAAGAAAAGCCGTTTTGACGACGTCCTGGCTTCTGTGGGACTTGAGGGGAAGCTCAAACATAGCAACTTGATCCCAAAGGAACGAGTCGTGAGCAGTTATGACATTTTCTGCAATAGGGAACTGAAACAAGAAGCTATCAAAGCGATAGGCTTTGACATGGTACGTCTTTGTACGTTTTCTTCTCTGTCTAGCGCTTCCTCCTTTTTAAACCTGTTGTCTTGTTTTTCAACAGGATTACACACTTGTTCAGTATCGACAACCAGCTTTCGATCAATTAGCGTTTGACGGTGCAAAAGAGAAGCTGGTATACAACCTAGGATATCCAAAGGAAGTTCTAGATTTCGAATACGACCACAAGGTATGCATAGCCCCTGTTGATGCATCAGGACGTCGAGTTTGTATCTAATGATTTGTTTCCAAAATTTCGTTGTCCACGTGCAGCGGTGGGCAAGAGGTTTGATCATCGATACTGAGCGGGGAAACGTACTAAAAATTGATAGACACAAGTATGTCCGTGTTGCCTATCATGGTTTTGATGAGATTTCTTCGACCACTAGAAAATTCTTGTATTCAAAGAACTTCAACAAGGTTGAGAGTTTTTCCGAAAAATCATATGTGAATATGGATACCCTGTTTCAATTTGTGGATGTACATTTGTTTGCTCTACTAGTGGACTTGAAAGATAGAGGAGAGACTGAATTTCTCGACTTCAAGACATACGGAGAGATTTACAAACAAATTCGGCAGAGTGTGGATCTGTGCCACCGAGATGGTGTCATTAAAGACGAGGTTGCCAGAAATCCTGAAAAGTATATCGTGATGGACAAAAGTACGTACGTTATTAAATACTGAGTCTTCGTTCCTTATCTGTTACTCACCAAACTCGCGGAAGGAATGATCCCTATGCTAAGGCGATGCAAAGATCAAGGCACAAAACTTTTCCTCTTGACAAACTCGTTTTGGGAGTACACATCGACTGCAATGAACTATCTCTACCACGAACAGAGAGTAGATGACGAATTGCAGAAAAGGAACGAGTGGGTTGAACTGTTTGACTTGGTGTACGTACTCGACTAGAGTTGTGCATCGTGCTGTGGTGTTGCTGTCTAATTTCCTCCCAACAATCGTCTTTTCAGAATTGCTGGTTCGTGCAAACCCGCTTTTATGTTGGACCCCTACCTACAACTATTTCGAGTCAATATGCAAGATGGCTCTCTGAAAAATACTGATGGTGTTTATGAGATTGACGCACTCGGTCCAGACGGGGCGAAAAAGTTCTTGGAACAAGGGAAGGTGTTTCAAGGAGGAAATTGGCAGCATCTTCACAAGGTATGCCAAGCGATATTGCAGGCAGCATATCTCTTGCTCTTTGGATGTAATCTCACCGTTGTTGTAGATGTTGGGCATAAGGTCTGGCGACGAAATCATGTATGTTGGAGATCACTTGTACGCGGACGTTCTCAGATCCAAACGAACACTTGGATGGCGTTCAATGTTTATCATGCCAGAGTTGGAAGACGAGCTCCGAGTCTTTGCAGAGACTCTACCTCTGAGAAACCAAATTGCAGGGCTTCGTCAACTCCGAGAGGAGCTGGTGATAGCGGCAGAAGGTATTCGTCGGACAGAGGACGAGACAGATCCGAAGACACAGAGAATCCTCGAGGAAATTGAAGAAGACGACAGTACAATTAAAAGGACATTGTCAACTCTCGCCGAGCAGTGGCATTCAGCTTTTCATCCGGTTTGGGGTGCCATGTTTAACGCAGGATATCAAGATTCGAGGTTCGCTTTTTACGTTGAAAACTACGCTTGCCTCTACACTTCAAGAGCATCAAATATCGGTCTCTCATCTACAAAGAGATCGTACAGAACGACGATGGAGATGGTTCCACATGATCGCCTTCTTGCAAATCCAAGCACAAGGTTTGACGATACAGATCCGTGGTAGATGACGATGAAGCGGGTATGGCGTAAGCATAAAAAGCATATTTCAGCACATGTGTCTTTTATTCGTTTTGCCACTAGTGCCTTCTCTTGAGGATGAACAGCTTTTCGTATCCTTTGTCACCGGGTGGAGTCTGGACTTCCATCACTTTATAGAGGACCCAGTTGCCATTTTCCAAGAAGTCGAAAAAGGAATCGTTTCCATTTGCTCCTCCACGGCCTTCACCGACGTATATGATGGTATCGTTCTCCCTCGCCGCGTTAACATACTCATGCGCAACAGTTACGGCCATATCTCCTGGAGATGGGTACACTAGCAAAAGCGCGCGACCACGGCAAGCCCAAGAGCGGAGGACTTTTGTGATATCGGTTTTGCTTTCAAGCTTCTTCACATTGCCAAAATAATCGTGATGTGGTTGCGTGTATTGATTGTAAATGTGAAGGTTCAAAGGAAGCTCGGACATATCGTCATAGGCGAGAACGTAATCGAATCGCTTCCCCGGTTTTTTCCCACCCCCAAACTGTTTTAAATATGTTTCTGACAATGCTCTTGACCATTGCCCATGTCCTGCTCCTATTTCAACCAAGCCTTTGTCGCAAAGCTGCACAATCTCCTTGAGCACTTCGTCGGTCCACCCAGTGCATCCGTATTTTAGTAGAAAATCCTCCCTGATCTGCGGTGTCACACCTTTGCCATACGTCACTTCGAAAATTTCGTCACCCAGTCTTTTGATTTTCTCTGGATCGCCGCCTAGCGTAGGAGCCTTGTTCAACAGGTCCAACACACGTGCTTCATCTCGTTGACGTCTCTTGATGCACCTCTTTGACAATTTCAAAGCCGGGTCTTGTGGAGTAAGCACTCGATTGGCGGGGAGGGCGATACCAACTCTTGTCAGAACCTCTCTGCGGAACCACGACGGTTGCGTAGCTTGATCCAGTCTTCCTGATTCGAAGATCCTCTCGGGTGGACTCTCGCACATTGCTACGTCGTTTCTGTCCACAACGCTCTCCACCAGGCCTGTGGAAACGATCGCAGCCATGAACATATCAGGTCGTTTCCGAATAGAAGAAGCCATAATCCCGAGTTGTTTCGCTTCGAAAGGAATCTTCTTTTTCTCTGGCTGTTTTGACCTATTGATGGATCATTCCTTGCATGTTGATTATTGATTTTTTTTTTGAAAGATGGTGGGAGAAAAATGTGTTCTGGCTGTTGTACGTGTCAGGTGTTGAAAACCGTATGTACTGTATGCAGATTCGTGTTGCGGGTGCGCGGAGGATATCTCTTTGTCAGCAGTTTGATTCAACGGACTGTATTTTGTGCATGACCAAAAAGAGAGATTTGGCTTCTTGAACGGCCTGACATATGAAACACGTACGTATTCGACTACGACATTACGTGATGTCAATCACCATATCCTCCGATCAAACGCCCTCTCACATCGACTAATAATACCACCTACAAACAGAACTCTGAAGCAACGATGATAACCATTGCGACAGGATCAAGATGCTCTCTGCAGTTCTTATTCCTGCTACTCGCATTACAAGGATACACAACAAAAGGGAGCTCTGATTCGACTGGCGTCGTGAGAGTCGTTTCCCAAGATGCACAACAAGGGAGGGTAGAATATGTACAGAAGTCACTTGTTGATCGATTTGAGTATGTGAAAAATGGACGACGAGCCCAAGACATTCGCCAGTGGATGCGAAGCCGAGGGGAGGAACCTAAGGTGTTTTCAATGCATGGAGTCGACGTGAACTTTGAAATCGACGAACAGCAGAATTTGGAGCTAGAGCTGGATGTGTTTCCTCTGTCGAGGCAAAGGAGAGACGATCCATTCCTATCAGATCGAATGAATATGGATTTTCACCACGATCTCAACCATCCATTTTTCTTTTTCAACGGAGATATCAAAAGTCTCGACAAAAACCCGGCCTCTGCACTCCAGCTCTATCTTCGCGCAGTCAAGTTGTCATTCTTTTTTGCACCCGTGACATCAACAGCATGGCTCGCATTGATGTCAAAAAAATTCCGGTGCGGTGTTTGGTATAAGTGGTTGGGACGGTGTCTGGCTTCCAGTGGGGCAGCATTTATCAAATGGGGTCAATGGGCGGCAACAAGAAGCGATATGTTTGAAGATGCCTTTTGCGAGGCACTTAGCACTTTGCACACTGCGGCGCCATCCCACTCTTGGAACTTTACACAATGTCAGGTTGAGGCTAGCTTGGACATTCCTCAGGGCAGCCTCTCTGAAGTTTTCGATTCTTTTGATCCAGAACCAATTGCGTCAGGATCCATCGCGCAAGTGCACAGAGCGAAACTATGCAATGGTGCAGTTGTTGCAGCCAAGGTCAGACATCCAAAAGTTGCTCGATTGATTGAAATGGACTTCCGCCTTATGGGAATCCTGGGTGCTGCATGCGATCGGGTCCCTTTTTTGAAATGGCTAGGTGTGAAGGACTCGATTTCTCAATTCAGTCATACCATGGCAGCGCAGGCTCATTTGAATGTGGAAGCCCATCATTTGGAAGTGTTGAACCACAACTTTAACTCTTGGAACTCTGTCCAATTTCCCCGGCCATTCTTTGCTAGTTCTGCTCTAATTCTGGAGACGTTTCAGAACGGGAGAGTTTGTACAGACGTCCTGGACGAGTTTGATAAGGCAGCTGAAGAAGCTGACATATCTGTTCAAGGATTTGAACTCATTCCTTTGAACATGGCAAAGTTTTTGGTGACCACAGGAGTATCACTGTACCTAAAGATGCTTTTGGTGGACAATATTATGCACGCAGATTTGCATCCAGGAAACATCATGATTGAGCGCGTCGATTCTGGAAAGGATGAGGTACCGGCAGACTTATCTGAAGCTAAGTTTAGCATTTCTCTGGTTGACGCTGGGATGGTAGCACAACTAAGTGAACAGGAAAGCTCGACCTTTATCGGCCTGATGACAGCTCTCGGGGAAGGTGATGGAATAGCAGCTGCCGAGTTTGCCCTACGCTTCTCAACCCACAACGAGATGGATGAAGAGCAAAAAATTCATTTCAAGCAGGAAATGTGCAAGCTGTTTGCACAAAGCTGCAAGGGATATGGAACATATGTTGATGTCAGCCGCGTACTCCAGGGTATACTCGGACTGATCCGCGACCATCGCGTTCGGATCGACCCGAATTATGCAACATTGGTGATCAATGTCTTGTGCATTGAGTCATTAGCAAGGCGTGTCTGCCCAACTTACAATGTCCTTGATGCCTCTCGTCCATTACTTGAAACATATCGGAAAATATGCTACCGAGAAGACGGTTTTACACCAAGAAGCAAGGATTCATATCAGAAGGTAAGCTAGCCTTGCAAGGGTCAAGCTGTGGTTTGTCCAGGAAACGAAACTCTCTGAACTAACCATGCGCAATGTCTCTTTGCGACGAATATACAGAAGCTTAAAAAGCTGATGCCACTTCTACTGCATCGCACAAAACAAAAACAGGACGATGCCTTCTTTAAGAGAATTGGGATTCAACGTCGACGTGTGAACGCAATGAAAGCAATTGCATATGCTGATAGCACTGACAACAGCTAGAACAAGTAGCCGTGTAGAGTCAATCCTAGACTAATGACAAAGAAAGTTCGCTATCAGGTTGTAAACGTGGGTGATGAAGCTAGTTTGGTTTTGGTTTTGTGTTAGATAGATGCTGTCCATCCCCCACAGGTTATGAGCCCTGTAGCCTCCCATTTCTCCCACCTTCAAAGTGTAGCTAGGGTTTGGTGGGGCTATCGTAGTCCTTTTTTTAAAAATAGATAACATACTCTATCCTATCTATTATTAAAATCGTAAGAAACCACGCAAAATCGCTACCAGAATTGTGTAGCCGTGGAGTTGACAGCGATTTCAGTACCAGAGAAGGAAAATAAGCCAATAGAATTACAGTATTTCGTTTTCACAACGCTAAAAACACTTCGAGCATATCACTACCAACATGATTGATCTGCGCGTTGCCGTGGAGTCGATGGGGGACTCCCTGTCGAGGGTGCATCGAATTTATTTTTTTAGGTTACTCTGGAAACTACTAATACGATAACGTTTTCACAACGCCAAAAACACTTTGCGCCGATTTCTCATCGAAACAGCAAGCCAGGAAACGAGTTTGCAACTTCAGGTACAGAAGTCTACGTTTTAAAGACTTTTTCTACTTTTTTAGTTGTACATTTTGTACCACCTTTTCTGTAGAGGAATCCTGCAATTAAGGTGACAACATCTTCTGCTTTTTTCGAATCCTGCAATTCACGTAACAACATCATCTGATCATTTCGAAATGAAGTCAGAATCTTTTTGAAATGAGAATCCTGCAATTCAGGTGACTCAAGCTTTTCGAAGAATCTTTGGGAGGGCATCATTTGTGGAACATGCTGCTGACTAAGCATATGGTTAAGAAGTGGTGATTCGATTCATTTTAAATAGATTACATGAAAGTCCTAATCGTCCATATATTAAGAGACTTGCTGTTACTTTTCCTGTTTCTCTTCC
>JAAMXS010002908.1:0-39095 GCA_019693525.1 Cylindrotheca fusiformis | reverse complement strand
ATGGATCCAACCTCATTGCATTCTGTGTTCGTTATGGACTCTACACTGGAGCTGGTGGTTACGAAGTCAACTTTTTGGAAACCCTCGTCGAGTTGACCGTTGACTTGAGAGGTGACTTCAACGTTACCGGTATCTCGGTCGCTCCCAAGGACAAGCTCCAGCGTACTGCCAACATTGAATACGGCCTTGTTGCCTTTCAATGTACTGGAAAGGATGCAAACGGTGCCGGTATTGAAAACACCAACCCTGGAACCTTCAACCAAGGAGACGTCATCACCGTTTGTGTCGAGCCCGATGACATTGCACAAGGCGACAGTGTCTTCATGAGACAAGTCGAGCGATTTGAATACGTCTTGTTGGAAGAAGACGGTGTGACCGAGTCCAACACTCGTCAATTGGCGATTGATGTTGATAATCCGGCCGCCGGAACTCGTGGAGCCATGTTTGGTTTGACCAACATTGACAACTGCCTTGGTGAGATTGCCTGCAAAATCGAGACCATCTTGTTTGCCACCTTTTATGCCCGTCCAGGAACTGTCACAGGATTGGGATCTGCCACCATGCAGTTCGGTACCATCGGTAGTGATGGAGACTTTACTCAGCGCAAGTTGCGTGGCGCGGAACGTTCTCTCCAGGCCGCGGATGACGCAGCAGCAGCTGGAGAATTTGATGTCAACTTTGACATTGCCAGTAACGATGCCTTCGATCAGAACTCTGGTGCAGCGAGTAACATGGCCATCTTGAGCCTTTTTGTGTCTATCGCCACTGCCATGATGCTCCATTAGGCTCCAGAACATATCAGCATGGACCGATACATGTATTTCGGATGAGCCTTCGTTTGTGAAGTTTGCCGTTTCCAGAGAATAATTGCAACAATGGAAGCTCCAGTGAGGCATATCTAATTATAATAAAGAAATACCCAAAAGAGTACAACCATTATCTGCCGCATTCTTGCTTGTCTTCTAAGCTCAATTTGAACCCCGTGCGTGCTGAAATTGCTTCATCAAGAATGAGCATCAAGCTTTCGAGTTCGATGGTGTTTTTCCGTTCTAGGCCATCTTTCTTTCAAGCCCTTCGAGTTTGATGTTCGTATCGCCATTTATAACCATGATCGATCTAAAATCGTTGGCAAAGTTTGGAAGGCCTTGGCGTATCAGCTGGTCAATTCAAGATTGAAGGAAAGATCCACTTGAAGGGAAGATACTCTCAACGGACAGTCGGAGTATCATGTCTTTGAAAGATTTCAACGGAGCCGTCCGTCCTATACCCGTACCAAGAAGCCACGAGTCAAGTCATGACTATGTCCATCAGCCAACAAGATTTCCACAAGAGCTGTAAAATTTGACCATGCATGGATGAAGGACGCAAAAGCTAACAGAATTCATCAACAACGATGGCAAAAAGGGTATCTGCATCATCTGCTGAAGAAAGTGGCCGCGGTGGGAAGCGACGAAAATCTCTCAGCAATGATGCTTCTTGTACAGTCTTTGTAGGCAATCTGAAGTATGAAACGAAATGGCAAGCTCTAAAGGATCATATGAGACGTGCGGGGAATGTGGATTCTGTAAGTGTTTGGTGATATCTCCGCTTGCTTACTTTTAATAGTCATTTTATTAATCGTTGTTTCTGTCCATGCCAGGCATCAATATTGGAAGACAATCGGACAAAACGATCGAAAGGCTGTGGCATGGTCACCTATCAAGATCCTCGCGATGCTGCTCGTGCCATTCGAGAACTGAATGAAACCCAGTTGGAAGGACGAACCATATTCGTCCAGGCCGATAACAAGCCTGAAAGGGCTTCTGAGCCCCAAGCTTCTTCGAGGAGAGGAAATGATGAGCCTTCCACTGCTGGCGCTGCTGTCTATGTTGGCAATCTGAGTTATGATTGTTCCTGGCAAGATCTAAAGGATAAGTTCAAACCATGTGGTTTTATTGAAAAGGCTGACATTATTGAGCACAATGGAAAGAGTAAAGGTTACGGAAAAGTAATATTCTCATCGCCACGGGATGTCCAAGAAGCTATTAAGAGATTCGACGGTACCGACTTTCAGGGCAGATCGCTCATCGTCAAACCTTGGGGAACATCAGAAACGTACACTCTATATTGCGGAAACTTATCCTTTGACTGTCGTCACGGTGAATTGAGAGATTTTTTTCGAGGGTATGGAAAAATTGACAATGTGGAAATTGCCGTAAACAATGGCCGTTCGAAAGGTTTTGGTTTTGTCGATTTTGTTTCTCGTGACGACGCGAAACGTGCGATGGGTGCATTGGATGGGAAGGATTTTCAAGGACGGCCCATCAAAATAAAATGGGATCGTGATAGCAGTGCTCCAGTGAATGATGACCCACCGGGCAAGACGGCTGTTTCAGATCCTGCGTTGCCCAACACGACCGTCTATGTTGGCAATTTGGATTACTCTTGCCGTTGGCAAGATCTGAAGCAACTTTTTAGCAAGTTTGGACGTGTCGAACATGCAGAAATTGCGGAAAATCCTGCAACCAAACGTAGCAAGGGATTTGGCACAGTGCAGTTCTTGACCAGCGCTCAAGCAAAACGAGCTATTGAAAAAGTAGATGGCACCGAATTTCAGGATCGTACCATTCAAGTCAAGTGGGATCGAACGAAAGGAATTCCAGAAGGATTTGAAGAAGCGACTGTCCCGAAGGAGAAGAAAAAGGCACCAAAGAATCCGCCAAAGAAAAAGGAGAAACGCCCAGAACCACCAGCACCGACTCTGGATGGAGCGCTCTCTGCTGGCAGGTAGTAGCTATGCATGAATGTATTTCACGGAGTCGTCAGTCTCCACCTATATCCGCAATAAACTATCACGAGAGTAATGGCCTGCGATGCTTCAAAAACACAACAAAGCTTGGCACCAACAATAGCAGCACAAGTGGACTACTGACCTACGTCTTCATTTAACTGTCTTCAGAGCTAGTATAACGGTTGCTTTTCGTATTGAGTGACATTCTCACGCCTTGTAGCAAGCTGTCAGGACTTGTTCACAGGATTCATATGAGGGCGCGACCATGACATTGATAGGTTCGCGCTATAGCTTGTCTCATCAACTTCAAACATCGCGAGTATTGAATGCGAAAAACTGTCTGGTTGGTCGGAGGAGTCGATTTCCCACGTTCACATACCGTAGCTGGAGTATACCGATCATTGAATTCAAGCTTTTGCCGTTTTTTTGGAGTTTGAATCTACCAAACTTTTTCGATTGCCTTGTACGTGTAGTTGGATCGGTGGCATTCCCGCCCTTCTCCTCTACGGCAGAAATTATGAGACGGTATCTATCTACGGAATCTATCTGTACCAAGTCAGCATCACAATTTCAAACTCCGCGCCGTGATTCTTCTTATTTTACTACTACTACTGCTACTTCTTGTACATCGAGCACAAAATAGTATCTACTACCATGGCGGATTGCAGCTGTTCTCCTACAGACCCCAGCGTCTTGCGTCTTGAAGATTACAACGCATGGATGTATGGAAATCATCCCAAGCGGCATGGCAGCCCAAGGCTCTATCCCACCAGCATGACACCAGGCGAAGCCGCCGAACAAAACATGGGAAAGCCCTCTCTTTCCACGACCTTTTCTTTTACTTCCTTTCGCAGCCCAAGGAACAAATGGACTTTCGAAGAGCAAGCAACGACAGTCAGCGAAGAAGGAAAAACAGAAGAATACAGAGATTCAAAGACACGAAGGAAAGCCAAGAGTGCCTGGAAACGACTGAAGAAAACTGCTTGCTCCTCCAAGAATAGAATTCAGAAACAACTCAAGAGGGTAACAAAAAAGTCGTTTGAAACGGATGACTTCCAGGAGCGAATGGAACAGCGCATCAGGCAACGGATGGAGAAAGAAATGCTGCTGCCGTTACACGAATCCGATACGCATTGCCTTCTGGCTACCGAGATTCCTCCTATCAGTACTCCTGCCACTGCTCCTGCTTCCGTAGAGAAATCGGAACTGAAGACAAAGGAAAAACTCCGCTGGAAAAAGCTGCGGCCGAGCGGTTCACCTTCTACTACACCGTCACCTCTCCAAGCCAAGGGAGGAAAACAGAAGTCAAAGAGAGACGCTACGAACTCCAACATTCGTGCTTCACCACAAACTCCTTTGCGAGATTGTGCGATGACTGAGGCAAGTACCGACATAGGCTCGCCTCCATCTTCTACCCGCCTCTCCTTCTCGCCATCGTCTTCTTGGTCCGAGAAACCACCTTCCATTCTTTCAATGAAAGAACCCGTCAATTATCCCACACCCTACCCCTACGAGGATGACAAAATTCATCCATCGCCACCCCCGGCACCAATCAGATCTTTTTCCTATGATGTCAAGGACCAGAAAGAAAAAGTCGAAAGGCCCAAAATGCCCAAGATCAAGAAGAAGACTTTTGATTACCGACGATTTGCTCCCAATCAATCAAAATCGACGGAAGAAGAGGAGCCTTCCAAGAATTCTGTTGCGGCTATTTTGTCTTCGTTTGAACGCTTTGCCAAGTCCCGCCAGCCTAACAAGAATCGAGTCAAACGAGTGTTGAAAAAGATCAAGAAAAAGCGATTCCCAATGATGGTATTACTAGGGTGGGCACTTTTTCAATCCGTTTTGGCCAAACGCAACTCTCTCTCATTGTTGGGAGGCATGACACCTGGATTCATTTCCAATC
Organism: Cylindrotheca fusiformis; assembly: GCA_019693525.1. NCBI lineage: Eukaryota > Bacillariophyta > Bacillariophyceae > Bacillariales > Bacillariaceae > Cylindrotheca > Cylindrotheca fusiformis. The sequence continues at coordinate 34,419 of JAAMXS010002908.1, read as the reverse complement.
CACCATCGATTGGTTGTGTTCTAAAAGGCTTGACCACTACCATGATTGGAGGACTGTCGGTAGGCAGTACCGCTGCACCCCAGCTATTGTCGAACACCAACTGAAATGCTGCTATCAAGAGCCATCGACAGTCCTACGGTCCTACAGTATTCATTTTCCCCCATACATTCATATCATCCTTTTATACTAGACCTAGATGGATATAAAGTTAGAAGAATCCACTAAATGAGCGAATAAGAACATTGCGATGGCTGGAAAACATCTCATTCTTGGTACATCGTAGGCTAGTCTAGCTACGACCTCAAGAAACGTACAATGACGACTTTCCAGGTCAGTCAAAGCGATCATGTTACGTCGTCGCAAAAAAGAGATGGGAAACTCGTTGGGTGGCGTCTTCTTTGTCTGGATTCTCAGAAATTTCTTTGCAGGGATGGGAGAACTGGTCCCTCACGTCCCCATGCAACAGAGGCATGGAACACGTGGTGCAGGTACTGTTGCTGTTGTTGTTGCATCGCATTGGTGTCGTCAGTAGTGTCCGCGTTGATCTTCTTTCGAAGGTCAGGAGCACCATCACGAAGTGCTTGGGATGTCTTTCTTATGGCCTCTTTATCCTCCACTTCCACCCATTTATCTTTTACGTCCTTTTTCAGGAATCGGCCGGGAGGTTCTTGGTTCTTCACGTCCTTGATGACGCTGCGCGATTATTCTCATCTTTGCTGGATTGCGTCTCTTGCCCAACTTGACGTACTCCTCCTTGTTGGCATCCACCTTCTTGCGCCAGGACACATTGCCAGAAAGCATCGTGGCTAATCCACTCTTGCCGAATAACACATCGTGAGGATGAGGTTGGAGACTCATGAAAAAAAAGGGCTGTTATCCTTTGTTGGTTGTCTTCTTTTACGGTTTATTTCAATTGATTTGTACAACATGGGGATGGATGCACTGGTGATGGGCAAGGTTGGAATGATTTTGTAACAACATGTCAGTCCGCAGTTCATACAAGTACAAGGTTCCGAGTTCCATTGAAATAGAGACTAATTTAGTGACAGTTTTCGTATCTTTTGCAAGTGTATCTTTGACTTCCCTCGCATGTAGATCACAGTAGTAGTGGGACAAACACAACAGCATCACATCGATTCACAATCATGGGAGCTTGAGGTAGTGTTTGATCTGGCATAATATTTATATTACTGCCTTTGTGTTGTGAGATTCTAACATGGAAACGAGGAACAAGAGGAAACGATCCAGAAGAGTGGGGAACAATCATCCAAAGTTCTTTATCTACACCAACGAAACACAGCAGGATGAAATACAGCAGGAGACGTTGACGCATCTTCGGGTTGATTCATCCGTGAGGGAGATTCCTGCAAAAGCCTTCAAGGACTGCAATGCATTGGTGCATGTGCAACTTCCAGAGACTCTCACAAGAATCAATGAAAGAGCGTTCTACGAGTGCTACGAATTGAAGTTTGTTCAGTTCGTTTCGAATGCCTCCCTCAGCAAGACCTCATCATCATCGCCCAATCCTAACCCGGAAGACGGATTGCTTGTGATTCCAGAAAGGGCAAATGTCAAGATTGGCCAAGAAGCATTTGCTTCTTGCACAAGTATACAGAAGGTCATTGTTTGTTCTTCTTCTGCAACGTTTGCCAAAGGAGCTTTCAGTTATTGCTTTGGTTTGACTTCTGTTGAACTAGCTGCGGGACTTCAAGTGATCGAACAGGCTTTGTTTTGTGGTTGCGAATCATTAGCAATGGTCAAGATACCATCTTCTGTGATCAAGATTTGCGAATCAGCTTTCTACGGATGTCGAAGTTTGACTTCTTCTTCTTTTGACCTTCCACACGGCCTCCTGGAACTAGGAGCTGGATCTTTTGAGGACTGCTCTTCAATCGAAGCTCTGTACATCCCCGCTACAGTATCGTTAATTGGGAAGAGCGCATTTCGCAACTGCAGCGTACTAAAGAATTTGAAGCTACCACCAACGCTGGAGAGAATTGAAAGCCGTCTTTGCCATGGATGCGAAAAACTCGAACATATCGAAATCCCAACGACGGTGAAGAGAATTGATGGTCTAGCTTTTTCCCGCTGCTCATCCATCTCGCATGTAAGAATTCCACCAAGTGTCGACCATATTGAACGAGACGCATTTATAGGTTGCAACCGTTTGATTTCATTTGAGCTTCCAGAGGGAATCGTGTTTGACATCGATCTCTCCGGATCCCTTTCCTTGGTGAATGTGGCGGGTCCAATACTGACGGATGGAGAATCTTATTCTACAGATTTCCTGCAGAATTCGAAATTTGGTAGAGTTGTTGACGATGAAGCCGACCTTCTCCGCAAACTGAAGCATCGATTTGATAATTCTCCATTGAACAAGTTGTGCTACTACCAGTCGTACCATTCCTCGGAAGACTCAATGGTGCAACTACGTAGTCTGATGGAGGATGACCTATTGGCAGCAACTACCCAAGTGGATGAATTTGGAATGACTCCGCTCCATATCTTGTCGTTGTCCCAGACTCCAAATCTGGATATGTTGCTGACGGTGATGAAGGGTGGCCTGCTGGATCATATCATTAATAGCAAGGACTCGTTTGGGTCCGCTCCGATGGACTATCTATGTTTGAATCGGATGCCAAATTCTACCGAGGTGATTCGAAGAATGCTGCTGAAGCGCTTTGACGAAGTGCTTGGCTTCGACCGGCCGTGGAAATCGGATATGTTGAAGGCTATCGATGAGGCGTTGGCGGTGGATTGGTCATCCAGAAGGAGGGAAGTTGTTGTTGTCTATTTGAAACTTGCAACCTATGAACGGCGGGAGTGTCTTTCCTTAGTGGAGCTATGTCTATGGAAGATAAAGATTGACGATGTAAATTCCAATGAAAACATTGCCGATCGACAAGAGTGCCGAATCAATAGTGGCGCTTCTATTGTGATACCTCATGTGCTGACTTTTCTGGACAAGCTTGACATACAAGACCATTAATCCTCATTGCAACATGTTACGTCTTCCCTGTAGGAGGAAGGGTTGTTGACATGACCATGGGTCATATTAAAAATCAATTCTATTCATGACAAGTTCCAAGATATTCATCTTGACCATAGTCTCTACTTATGTCATCGTTTCCATCTATTATCTTCTCTTGCATATCTATGTTTGGATGACGTACAGACTTTGAATACAGGACTTTGATAAACAATTATATTCATGGAAAGTTCCAAGTATTATTCATCTTGCCCATAGTCTCTACCAATGTCATCATTTCTCCTATCTTTTCTTGCTTCGCCGTTTTTGCCTCAAGTTACTTACCCATCCATGATTGGATGACGTCCAGACTTCGAATACGGGAATATGCCGAACAATACAGAATTTCCCACCACATGTATGATTCAAGCAACAAAGACTTGCTCGAACCACTCTAAGGTCCGCATGATACAATGACGAAAACAAGAGATTCTCGAGCAGATAAGATCGTTGCAGCAACTGCAGGTGTTGACAATTGGAAAACCTGGGCAGGAAGAACTCATGGAACGGACGAGTTTGAGGTTTTGGATGTATTTCGGGGGATGAAACGAACCATTCGGAATCGCTTTCTTACTTCCACTCCTCCGTCCGGTTCTCTCTGTCCAGTCTGTTTTATTGAGGCGGAAGAATGGTATTTGACAAGCTGCGCCCATGCTGTTTGCATGTCCTGTTTTCAGGCTTACGCTGCATCGCAAGTTCGCGACAAGGAGCAGTCGGGCCCGTTGAAATGCCCCATTTGCCCACGTGTACTACGAAAGTCTGACGCTATTGCTGCACTAGCAAATGACAAAGAGCTTATTCAGCTATGGGATAGAAAAATTCGCAATCAGTTGTTGCGTGCATTGCCAGCATATCGATCTTGTCCAAGGTGCAGCAACGATTCAACCGAATCAACAGGTGGTGGGTTTGTTACACCAGCCTGTTTATCGCCCCAGTACAAGGAACGACGTGACGAAGCTTTATCCAGGATTAAGTACGGGGCGATAGTCTCAGTCGGTGCAGTTTCAATCGTGGTCGGGAGCATGACAAGGTATATTGCCACGAACCCTTCGAAGTCTCCAGTTGTGGACCTATTCTTCATGTTTGCACCAATTTATGTTTTCTTTGGACAAACAAGTGGTATTTTTCTGGTGATGGAGCAAAAAATAGCATCCTGGGCACGAGATGCGTTGTTCAGACCAATATCTGTAGAGTGTCCCTGCTGCTCTTTCGAATTCATCCTTCCAGCATCTGCCACAACAGTGCAGGATGCAGAAACGAAATTGTGGATGGAACAGAACACTCGACCGTGTCCAAGTTGTTCTGTGCCAATTACTAAGAATGGCGGCTGCAATCACATTCACTGTTCCCATTGCAATGCAAAGTTCTGTTGGGCTTGTATGAGGCTCCGTACCAGTTGCCGAGCGTACCAATGTCAGAACGGAGGAGTCAACGCTTCACCAGTGCTCAATGCGCAAGGCCAAGGATTGCAAGATTCAATTCTGGGAAGAATTGACCGAGTGCTTGATAGGGAAGCCCCAAAGTTAAGGCCACGCGATGGGATTATGCTTCTACTTGCGCTCTTCTTTCGAGACGGGCCAGTGGTGCAACTGGTTGCTGAGTGGTCAATGTCCATTGTTTCAACAGTCTGTACGATAGGTTTTTTAACGACGTTTGCTCTTATGTTTACATTGAAAGCCATGGTAACCTCATTGACTCAGCGAGGAGGATATCGGAGGAATGAACGTCCGGTTAGGTATCACAATGCTGCTGATAGGAGAGAGGAGGCAATGATTGCCGAAGCCATACGGCGATCTCTACGAGAACAATAGACGACCTCGGAGAGTTATCATTTGCTATGATACAGCATACAGCCACAGTGACGTCCACAGGGTAGTGCACTGCAAAAGCTAACGTCTGGGTCGTTTGCTCTATCCTCAGAGGTTAGCATAGAGCCGAAGGGGTAGAGCATTGTACGAATTTCCTTTGTTTTCTTCATTGCTCGGTCGTTTTGCTCTGTCCTGAGAGGTTTTGCATTGAGCTACCAGGGAAGAACATAGTGCGAATCCTTTTGATGTTTATTTCCTTGATTCGCCCCGTTGGCACCACCAGTTTGTCTTAAACGCCAACGAAGTCTCTCAGTCTCATTGGAATGGCAAGGAACACACTGATTTGCCCCCGCTCCTCCTTCCGCTACGGGTATGATATGATCTGCTTCCCAGAAGTCACCTTCTTTTGGATTTTGGAGCAAACTCCCCAGAGCCGTCGGTGTCTTTGGAAGCTTCCAGCTGGCGTCGACTAGGGCATTGAGTCGTTCTGCTGAATGAAGCGCTGAGATTCAAGAGCCCTCTACTGCAAATCCTTGCCCTCGCATTCCAGTAGATGCATAAACTCCATCACGCTTCAGTCAGCCCACCTGCGAGCATTCTCTTGAGCAGTAAGTAGATTCTACTCCTGCAAATGTTTGAAGCCGTGGGAAGATTGCCACCACACCAAGCACACAGTTTTTCTTCCAGAATATCCAAGTCATGGGAATATATTCTTTCCCTAGCAAGTGCTTATTAGTGATAGTCGTGCCCATTGTCTCTACTTTAATCATCATTTCCATCTATTGTTTTTTTCTCCTTGCTTCTCCCTCGGGCCATGATATTCTTTCCGTCCCCTTCGCTTTATTGGAAGTCTAACCTTTTGGCAACAAAGCCATTGTTATTCCAGCAATCGATCGTATTGATCATAAGAGAGCAGCTAACAATGTGGGATGTTAAGAGAAGCAAGAGAAAACACATCTTGATCGAGTCTGAGAAAAGCTGCGATGAAAAGTCCATCCGAAAAGAAAGGAAGAAAAACTACCTTCCCAAATTTCCATAAAAACTATGTTGTTTCAAGTTGACGCTGGCAAAAGTGCAACAGACGCTGCGCATCTTTCAAAATCACTTCATGGCGGTCCTTTTGTGTTTCATCCTGGGTAGCAGGTATGCAAGAAATTGATCCTAGTATCTGTACTGCCGGAGAAAACAAGTCTCGATTGGCAAGATAGAGACCGTAATTCAAGAGGGCCGAGTCGTAGTCCAAACTCACGTCACAGCCTCCCAATGTCGACGACGCTTCGTGTAACCGAATGGCCTTTTCGTAGTTTGCCGAAATCTGATCATAGAAATAGTCGCCATCTTGGGAATCGATGTGTAGCAGCTCCGCTAGTGCAGGATTTTGTGATATCTTGTCCAGTGTGAGGGCCAGATTGTTATACAGCCTCGCATCACACGGAGTCAGGGTGGATGCAAGTTGAAGGCAGTCTATAGATCCTTGCACCAGGCGTTGGTGCATCATGGATGGTACTGGGACTTGTGATGATGTGCTGGAAGATTCCATTTCCAAAAGGCTGCTGTACACATCCCAAAGAGCCATTCCCAAATAATGCCACGCTTCACCGTCCTGAGGGACACTTTCCACTGCCAAATATTGGTAGTATGCACGACAAAGTGCAGATTGGAATGAAGTTCTGCAATCTTGGCACTTGGATCTTGCAGTGGACTTTAGTCGAGCAGCACGTTCCAACGTGGGAGCCTGATGCTGCTGCTGCTGCCGCCCCCCATCATCATTCTTACTATTTGTTTCTTTGCGCGTTGCGGTAATGAAGAAGACTAATATGTCACGGACACCATTTTGGGTGCTGGCACCAGCATGCCGGTCACTAGAGAGATGTAGCAACGCATGACCCGGACCACCGGATGGTTTAAGTGGTTCCAGCAGCGGTTCTGTCGTAGCATCCTCTCCTGAAAATTCATCATTTGCTTGTAGTAGTAGGATATTTTCCATTTGGTTTTCAAAAAAAGTACCTCCACCCTCGAATTCATCTTCCTTGTTGAGCATGATATTCACGGAAACGAGGCCAAGATCTCGATGCAAAGGTTGGCCAGCACCCATTGAAAAAGAAGGGGTCATTATTTTTGGTTCCGGTGTTGGTGCAGCTTCGCTTGCATTGTATCGTATCACAATCGAATCGTATACTTGAAGCTGAAGACAGGATGGGTCGTCGACTAATAGATCCTTCTCTTTTCCAAAGGCTTTTCGAATCAATGGATACACCCGCTGCATCAATGCTTGATGGATTGCCTCTTTTTGAACTTCACCATCAGTCGATGTTTGGTGTCGTTTCAACAAATCTGCCAAATGAACTTCGTAATTTCCCTTTCGCTGATAGGTAAATCGAGAAGCCATATCCAACTTTGTGTCGTCGTTATCATTGTTCCAGATGGCAAGAGCTTCTTGACGGATCCATGCAATGGTTGTAGAATCCAAAATTGGTTCTCCCCTCGTTTCAATGGCAAGTGGTCGTTTGGAAACTGGTGAATAAATCCAATCATAGTATGCTGGTGGATCTTGCCCTCCCGCCATCATCAGATCGTTACTTGATTCCGAAGGCAAGAATGTAGAAATTCTGGAGGCATCCACGTCATGGTCGTCATCATTATCATCCATCGCCTGTTGTTGGTGTTGTTGATCAATTTCGTTCAATATCGTTTGCCGATCAAATAAATCAAAGGAATTGCCAGATTGCTGTATCATGTGTTCACCACCATCCAGCAGCAATTCATTGAGCGTTTGATTGATTCTGTCCCTTAACAATAACCAATGAGCCAGAGGATCCTTCACAGTTGTGTCTGAAAGAATTGTATCAGCTTCACCACCCATGCTCGATCGAGTTGAGAAAGACGAGAAATGCAGAGGAGACAAAGCAACAAATCCTTGACAGGTGGGCATCATCATGGAAATGCATAATGTCAGACCCATCAAGCAACGCAAAGCAGGAGCCAATGGTACATGCATCATCGTTTCTTTTCAAGTGAATGATTCTATCCACTTATCCATCCATCCATTTATCTGACTTGCTCAATCACGTGGTAGGTAGATTATCTCTGGAATATAGGATATTGGCTTGTCGTTGTTCTATTGATGCAATCACATCACTGTCCAAATTCGCCCATGACCTTGTTTTTTGTGGTGGAGGTGTCATTCGTAAAAACCTCTTCTAGTACCAAGAAGTGCTAATCTAGTCCCGCTTGGCCAAGCATAAAAGATGCGTCAAGATTCAAGAATGACTCATCTGATTCAGTTGACTTGGAGAAACTTTCTCTATGCTTCCCGCCACGACAGAAAGATAGGAAATTGAATCGTCATCATATTCACTCTACTCTCTCCCATTGTTCTACTACCACTGTTATCTGGTAGGCCATGGTATTGAGAGGTGGTTTCCAAAGTTGCCGCAATGGTGGCAGCGATGATGAAAGCAGCAACGACTATAGTCCTTCTAAAAGCGACAAGCGCAACAAACAGGCCATGATGGGAAAATTGTTCCTGAAAGCCGGTGGAAGTCGTAGTAGTAGTTTCCTTTCTTCGAAACAACAATTACGAGCCAAATCCTTTTGGAACAAGGAAATGGCGGGTCATTCTTCCAACTTTCTGGATCCGAGTGATGACGAAGAAGAAGACCCGAATCGATCGATTGAAATCTTACAAGCCAATGTTCAACGATTGACCGAAAAGTGTGCCGCGTTGGAATCACAGAACATTTTGGTTTCGGTTCAACAGCTTGACATTTTGGCCAAAACTATTTCCTATATCCTTTCCGCTTCTGTCCTATACTTATACTGGAAGGCCATTATCCTTGCTCAGACTCACCTTTCTTTGGATATGCTTCGTTTGGACCTCTTGCAAGAAAGAACCATGCGAGACAACGACGATGCGAAGCAATTCCTGTCCTTTGTCATGGCCATCCTACAACATCCTATCACTGCCTACGTGGTTCGAGCTGTACTAATGGTATATCCCTATATTCATAATCAACGAACACATGGATCCATGCACCGTCGATTTCAAGTCTTTGCGGTTGCCTTTATTGTGATTGGCCGGATTAAATTGTGCCGATGGCGAGAAAATTCCTTTGTTCAAAGTGGTATAGCATCCCAATCCAGTGGCAGTGGCAATGCCACACTTGCAACGATTCCTCGTTTTGGAGAATCCTGTACCGATGATGGCATTTGGGAGGCCAATTATGAAATTAGTGCACGCTTTCTCTATCTTTCCATTTTGAGATTACGGGGCCTTTGGACGAAAACGGCTCAGTATATGAGTTCTCGTGCCGACTTTGTACCCGTAGCCTATATTCGAGAATTGTCAAAATTGCAAGATCAGGCACCGGCCACTCCATGGGATCAAGTTGAACAAAAGCTACTCTCCCCCAAGCTTTTGAAACAACTTGCCGATATTGAAACGACGCCGTTGGCCAGTGCTTCGATTGGTCAAGTCCATATCGCTAGACTCAAATCGACCAATCAAAAGGTTGTCATTAAGGTTCAACATCCACATGCACGTACATTGATGATGGATGATTTTTGGTCATTGAATGTAATTTGTAAAATTGTTGGTTGGATGGAACCCGACTATGCCTTTATGGAAATTCTCATGAGAGAATGGGCCGTCGAAGCACGGAAGGAATTGGATTTTAATTTTGAAGCTCAAAATATGGTCGATGCGACGGCAGCCTTGTCGGAATGGATGCCTACACCATTCGATACGGTCTACACGAAATCCAATCCAGCAGTTCCATTCCAAGTACGAATTCCGACACCGATTCGAGAACTTTGCAATCGTGATGTTTTGGTGATGGACTTCTGTGAGGGTTGCCGTGTGGATGAATTTGATAAAATTGAAGAATGGGGACTTTCTAGAAGTGCAATCATGGATGGCATTTCACAGACGTTTGCTCACTACATGTACTGTTCGGAGATATTCAATGGAGATCCACATCCGGTAAGTTTAGTTTCCGATTGGGGACTGTTCTGTCTGTTTTGATTTTGTAAGAGATATATAGCTCATCATTGTGCCTTTTGTGAATTCGTATAACGACAGGGCAACATCTTAGTCCGTCCTGGAACTCACAAGAACGAAAAGGAGGGATTTACTTTGATCTTGTTGGATTGGGGCTTGGCCAAGCGACTGCCAGAGCAAAAACGATTGGCCTTTTGCCAAATGGTCTATGCGGCAGCCACCTTCGACTATGGGCTGTTGCTGGACTCGTACAAGACGGTCGGCTTGAAAATGAAACGCGAAGATGCTGGACAAAGCATGGAAGATATGCGGTTCTTCTTGCGAGACATGGCCCCATCCGACGAAACCAGGAAACGCATCAAGAATAAGATCAAGGCAGATAGGAAGAAAATGCAAGAATCAAAAGAAAAAGTTCCCATGGAGTCCAAGGCATATCCTGGAGACTTCTTTTTCTTTATTCGCGTCAACGAACTCCTTCATGGACTTGGCGGTAGCTACAGCATCAACCTAGGATACTTGGACACTTTGCAGCCATATGCCGAGAGAGGACTGCGCAAATCCGCAATGTATGACCTGGTTGTACCTCCACCTACTACGTCAATTCAAGTTGAAAATGCTTCTCTTCAAGCCAAACTAGAAAAGGTGATGAAAGAATTGGAACAAGACGAGAGTTTGGTGGGTGGCCAGGTATGCGTGCTCAGTGAAGATGGCAAAACACAGGCAAGCGCAGTGGCTGGAACTTTGGGTGGTCTGCGCAGCCACATTCCAATGACACGAGATGCCGTCGTTCTGGGATACTCAACCACAAAGGCCATGACTGCTAGTTTGGCCCATATTATGGTGCAAGAGGGATATCTATCTTATGATGAACCGGTTTGTGAACGCTTCTGGAAACAATTTTGTCCAACGAAAGGAAGTCCTGCTGGTCTCGCTGATGCGTTAGGCTTGCCTACAGAAGAAGTGGAACGGAGGTGGCAATGGAAGCGTCAAATTACTTTGAGGCATATATTGAACCATACAAGTGGATTGTGGGCAGCACTTCCAGTGAAAATGACTGTAAAACGAATGGCATCTTGCGAGGAATGCTTCGCTGCCTTTGAATACAATCCAGAAGCTCCACAGGAAACTCTGCTCCCTTCATCTCGACCTGGAGAAACGAGCGCATATCATTTTTTGTCCTTTGGTTGGCTCGTTGCTGGAACCCTATGTGGCGCGTACGGCCTGAAGAAACATGTTTCCAATGTCAAATTTGCAGACGTCTATGAAGATCTTCTCAAACCCAAGTTGAGTCAACGTACTCTTGATGCTGGATTTTACCCAATGGGTGGATTTGGAAATAAATTGTACGCTCAGACTGTCACGTCCGATGTTCGTGCAAGCACGTTGATGCAAAAGAGGCGAGAAGCTAGCATCATGGGCGAGAATTCCGATGAGAACCATTCAGAAAATCCTCTAATGAAAGCTCTCGAAAATTTCAAAGGCAAAGAATTCTTGGTACGATTTCGTTTCCATGGATGTTTTCAATCAATTGTTGGCAAGAGACTTGCAACTCACCAGTTCTGTCATTTCTTCTACTACTTCTACTAGCTGGATCCACGAATCTGGAACAGCGCGGATCTCCTACAGGCCAACGTTCCAGCAGCCGGAGGTCGATTTTCGGCAGAAGGTTTGGCATCCTTTTATCATGATCTCAGTCAAGGAAACTTGGTGCCAGCTTCTGTATTGAATGAAATTTTGACGTCAACGTCTACCAGTTCTCTAAACGACATTTCGGAAGGAAGTGCCCTGCAAGGCGTTACACAAATTACCAGTGATCCTAGTGCCACGAACACCAAATTAAGTTTTGGATATCAACGTATACGAACGGATCGTGACGACAAGGATTCGTTTTCGTGCCTCGGCCATGCCGGAGTGGGTGGGTCGATTGGGTTTTGGCACGTCCGTACCGGTCTTTGTGTTGGTGTGACGTTGAACAAGAGTGATGGAAAGGTAGAAGTGACCAAGCGCATCTTGACTACCATTGCAGATCATTATAATATCTAATAAGTAATATAAGAACCTAGGTACAATACGGCGACTGATTTGGGGCTAAATTAGCACGATCTCAATGATGGCAACGCACGAAGTACATACGAAAGACGCATTGTCCATACTCCACAACAATGCGATGTTTTGTATCCATACAAACCAACACTGACCAGACTCTGTGGCTCTGCTACAACAGCAACAACAGGATTCTAACTGCGTCTCGTGATTCTGAATGCGATTTTCTCACGTTTTGGTCCGTCCATGCAATGAAGCGGCGATGGTGGACTTTAGTCTGCGTCCTTCTTTTGCTCACGTTGACTACAATCCGGATTGTCCTAATGGGAGAGACTCATCTTCAGGCGGATGCATCTGTTGCGGAACCTACTGTTCTCCCATACTACGGAAAACAAAATGATGACGACTCGTTGCAGGTGCTACAGACAGATTCGATTATGGCTGACAGCAAGCATTGGGATCGTAGCCCAGTTGTCGTGAAACAATTCAAGCTATTGTTTTTCACAATTCCCAAGGTGGGATGTACAACGTGGAAACTTTTGTTTCGAAGAATGAAAGGTCGAAAGAATTGGAAGAAACAAGATGGAGGATTGCCACATAATCCGAAACTCAATGGTCTTGACTATTTGAACCGAGCGAACATTACCTTTGCCAAGCAAGTCATGTTGGATCCAACTTGGACCAAGGCCATTTTTGTGCGAGATCCGAAGCAACGCTTCCTCAGTGCTTATCTGGACAAGGCAGTCGGTGACGGTAGTAAGTTTATACAGCAAAAATGTTGTCGAGATGGATCCAAGCTTCAGCAAACGCAATGTGTCGAAAATGGTCGCAAGAGCATGGCTTCCTTCTTGTCCATGATTCATACCTGTCACGACGATCATTGGGCATTGCAATCGAGACGAGTGGAACCCAAGTATTGGAAGTATATCAATTTCGTGGGGCACTTGGAGACCATGGCAGAAGATGGTGAGAGGCTGCTACGGAAAATTGGGGCATGGGATTTGTATGGAAGCAGTGGGTGGGGACCGTATGGGAATGCTAGTATGTTTGATCGCCTATCTCAGAAGTCGCAAAACCACTTTACTGGTTCCGAATCCAAAGCAAAGAACCTCTACTCCCCCGCGTTGGAACGACAAGTGGAACAATTCTATTTTGAAGATTATGCGAGCCCAATATTCGGTTTCCAAAAATCAAATTTGACACAGGATGTTTAATAGATAACCAAGGGCCGGCTGACACCGCAAAGAGATTGCCAGCAACCAGCATCCCCCAGTTGAATAGAATGTATTTCTGGGGGTTTCCTTGTTGTCGATTACTTGAACTCTGTTTCTAGCTGCTTGCATACTTCCATAGCATTGACAATCTTCTTGCAAGCATCATTTCCGCTATAGTGGACTTTGTGTTTATGCTGACGGGTATAAGGTGATGCGAGAAGAGCCGTGGTTATAACGAAAGGACCTGCATCACAAAGGGGGGACATGTCCTATGCACGGAGAACGAAAACGTGTCACTCGTGTCGCTGAACAGATAACACAACAAGAAACCTCTCCAGAATCAAGTAATACGCAAGATTCACGAACATCCGACAATCCCCATCTCGCTCACAATGGGTTCGAAGAAGTTTGGGTGCGGCGTGGAACCATTTTTGAAGAGTACCACAGACCGACGCTGAGGAGGTTGCTAGAGGCAACAATTCAGACTACTGAGAAAGAGCTAAACAAGTAGATTCGTAGGCACCTTTTTTTTCCCCATTTCATCGTTCCTCGGTTTTTCATCCGGAAGCTAAGAAGAACTCCTCAGTCGCGGATCCAATTCGAATGTCCTGCCCTTAACTGAAGGGCTCGTATATTCGGTTCTTGGATTGCGAATAAAAAGAAAAAACCGAATCCCGGTGGCCCATAAAGATACGACATCTACTTACTACTACTACTACTATTGGAAGATGAAGGGTCGTGGTCATGGAAAATGCAATGTCATTTGTCAGAACCAAACCTTCATTTTTTTCATTCTCATCATAGCAAAACTGAGCAAACGCAGATCGTTTCTTTCACTATAACTAGTAGTACCCCAAACAAAAGAATCATAATGAAGAAAGCATCCATCGATCCAAACTTGCTGGGCCATCACAATTGGGACGAAGCAGGTTGGATGATGCCACCAAGTGAAAGCCCCGGTGAAGTGACAGCACGACATACTGGTTTTGAGGTTGCTGGAGCCACCATGGGTTGGCTTCGTTGGTTCTCATCTCAAACGAGTATCAGTGACATCGACGAGCTCTCCGACCTCTCTGAGGATGAAGATAATGATGAGGATGATGGTGTGGAGAATGTAAACCCGAGGGACGACGACACAGAAAGGTGCAGCTACTGTTGGAGTTTGATGGTCGGATCATACTAGGTCGGGTGTATTTTATCGGATCGTATTCATGTATTCGAACGAGACAAGAGACGACTTTGAAGAGAGTTTTTTGGGAATTCCTTGGATACAGAGACAAGAGTCTCTAGGATACGCTGGCAAGGGAGATGGAAACTCGATGAGGCAAAGACGATAGATCTCTTTTGCAGATGGAAAGAGATCAGTGGAAAGGAATTAAACAAGTAGATACAATACCAGAAAAAGTAGATGGAGCAGCCAAGGTTTAGGCTAGAATTTAGGAAAGGATTCACCTTTCTAGGATTCAATACAGACTACTTGATGAACCTAAGCCACCGGCGCAAGAAATGGAAGGTTAAGTCGTAAAAATACTGTATTGGATTCTGTCGTCAGTCTAGTATAGTTCGTTCTGTGAAAATGTGATTGTGCTTCATTAACATGAAACGTCCAGCCTATATAGTATTGGTCAACAGACACGCCTTTTTTTTGATTGGATACGACTCTTTTGGTATCTGATGATGATCTACGAATCTCATCAGTGGCAAAAACAACAACCTCAAAAAGTAGTATACTAAGAAACACAGCATTTTATATTATTGTGAAGCGACGAAGAAGTAGTCTTGCCTGTTATTAGTTGTCAAGAAAAGGAAGCACATGAGGTATCACAGCAGCAGCGCCGCTCATGACTCGGCACCACTGTCGATCGGCCAGTATCTGTTCCTTCTTGGATGTAGCTTCACCAATCTTCACCTTCTTGGATGTAGCTCCATCAATCTTCACCTTCCACAGACGTAGCTCCAATAAGGAAAGGATTTCCTTTCGTTCAAACTTTCGAACGACTCCGCCAATCTCGCTCTTCCTGGACGACCAATCCCCTGCCAATGCCTCATCAATTGCCTGAAACATAACAGATTTCCAAAATTGGTCCAAACCGCCCCCCAGCACTTGTTCAAAACGAGTTTGGAAAAGTCTTCGAATCACCTGGTTCGAATTTGGCATCCGATTCAAACATAAATAGTCCATCGGAGTGCACCCAAATGAATCCCTAATACGAACCATATGACCTCGTTTGCCTGCATCCATCACGGCCAGAAGCATATCCAGATTTGGAGTTTGTGACAACGACAGCACATGAAGTGGAGTCATACCAAACTCATCCACTTGGGTAGTAGTTGCTGCCAATGGATTTTCATCCTCCATCCGACTATGCAGTTGTGCCATTGTTCTTGTACCAGCATCCACCAAGAAGGATTGGTATGACTGGTAGTAGCATAGCTTGTTCAACGGAGAATTATCGAATCGGTGTTTCAATCTGTGAATTAGGTCGGCTTCATTGCCCACCACCAAAATGCCAAGCTTGGAATTTTGAAAAAATTGTCGCCGAGACAAATCCCGACGAAATGTTGGCATTGGACCCGCCAGATTCACCAAGGACTGGCATCCGGAAAGATCAATGATTCCTTGCCGCCTGTCGTCATTATCGAACCCAGTGTCAATGAAGAATGAGCATTCCTCTGGAAATTCGATTGAAATCAAATTGATGCAATGAACAAATGCGTTCGTAGCAAGAGTGTTGACACTTTGTGGAATCCTGACATGCGACAAGGAATCACATCCATTGAAAGCAAATTGTCGAATTCGTTCCAGTCCTTCATTGAGAACGAGGCTTTTCAAGAGTTTGCATTGAGCAAACGCACCATACTCAATCACTTTGACATTCGATGGAATACCAACTTCTTCTTTCTTCTCGTCTAGTAGGCCTTGGTAGTATAGAATTGACTTCAACTTGATGCAAAAAGAAAAGGCATGTTTTCCGATTACTTGAACAGAAGAGGAAAGAATAACTTCTTCAAGTTCCTCATGTCGTGTGAATGCCTCTTCTGGAATCTCTATAACAGTCTCAGCAATCTTGACACGTCGCACTGTTGGTGGAACCTCGTCTTTGCCATTGTAGATCCAAGTTTCGTCTTCAGCCTCCTCAGCAGGATGCTGCATCGTTGTAGTAGTAGTGCTTGATCAGAAAGAAACGGAATAAGAACGACAATGCGCAACAACTTCATGGTAGAGTTGCATCATGTTGGTTTGCGGGTCTCTCGATTGTGCCCTACTGTTCTGTTTTCCGTTCTCACTTCCGTTGAAAAGTCACAAAAACCCGGAGGATATAATTTAGCTACGTATAATGTGTAGGTGTTTCATTGTAGAATCAAGGATTCAACGGACCCAACGGAATGTGCACATATGGCACATATATTTTTGGTGTGAGAGAAGCAGGAATGCTAAAAATCAGTAGGATTGTCCCGTCCATCCAATGCAACTATGGTGGACTTTACAACACTCTGATTACAGTCCGGGTTTTTTTTCTGATGGGCGAGGGTCTGTTGTGGAATCTGCCATTACTCCCGATGATGATGACGACACAACAAAAAAAACAGGTTCCATTATGGCCGAAAGCAACCCATTGGGGATCATATAGCCCGGTTGTCGTGAAACAATTTCAAGTTATTTTGTTTTTCACAATTTCCAAGGTGGCATATGTACAGTACAACAACAACGTGGAAAACTTGTGTTCCACCACACAAATCCGAAAATTCAATGATCTTGACTATATATTGGAACCGAGCGAACATTTACCTTTGCCAAGCAATTGATGTTGGATGGCACCTTGGACCCAATGATTTTCTTGCGAGATCCCAAACAACGCTTCTTCTTCTTTGCAGATATTGCAAGCTTTCCGCAAAAGGAATGTGCCGAAGAAGAAAAAAAACACGCAAGTGCGTACCTTTCTTTCCATCGATGATTCAAACCTGTTACCGACGATCATTGGGGCGTTACAGTCAAGACGAATGGAACGCAATAAGTATTGGAAGTATTCGAAGATGCATGGCGAGAGGCATGGGATTTGTATGAAAGCATTGGGTGGGGACCGTAAGGGAATGCGAGCATATTATGTTTGATAGCCAACCTCAGAAATCGTAAAAACCACCTATGGGTACTGATTCCGGCTCCAACCTCAAGAAACTCTTTCGCTCCCGCGTTTGGATCGACAAAGTGGAACCGTTCTATCTTGAAGACTCTATATGCGAGCACCATTATTGGGTTATTTCCAAAAAACCAAAATTTGATGCAGGACATTTAAAAATAGATGACGAGGGGCACTGTGAGAGTCGGATCCTGACAAAGGCAAGGTGCCGGCAAAGCATGGACTACTAGTACAGAGATAGAACTGGCAAAGACTGTGAACGAAAAAGTCGTAGTGCTACCACGAGGGCCGAGCTACTGGTGGATATGCGGTTTGATGGGTTATCTGTGCAATGAATCAAAAAAGAAAGAAAGAGCCAATCTTTATTGCTCATTATTGTACTTTGCAAGGTATTGTTGCACCATAGCTTGCCCTTCCCGGACCCATTCATCACGGTTTGCTTTGGCGTAGTTCAAGCATTCATCAGATGATACCCCAAAGACACCGCAACTCTCAAGCTTTTTCGCCAACGGAATGACATAGAAATCAAAGAAACCAATCTCTCCCTTGTACCAGTTCTCGCTTGGATCGGAACCCGCCCGACCCTCCTTGTATGCTCCGTAACACTCGAGGAAAAACCTCTCATTCCAGTCCTTGTATATGTGCCAATGTTGCATGGTGTGAGACACATCTGAGGCTTGGATCAAATGTTCGATAACGATGGTAGCCTTGCGATCATCATGTTCCTCTTGGTCTTGGGTTTCTAGGGCCGAGTCGGACAGTGGAGAAGCATTCGAAAAAGCAGTCTCCCATCGTTTCTTTCGAAGTGCTTGAAGTTCCTTGTCGACAATGTCTGTAGCCAGGACAGTATTAACCACCAGTTGTCGGAAACGACAAAGATCGGATTCGGTCTGGTAGATGCAAGCTCGCAGTGCAGAATATTCATCAGACATCAGCATATCCCAAGCAAGCTCAACACTATTTTGCTCCGCCACAGACTTTTTGTAAGTTTGAGCACTTCGAGTATTCTCCTTCACAAGCTGAGCATTTGGAACTCCTGGATGATCCACATCATGGATGATGGCAGAAAACACCACAGCAAACTGTGTCAAAGGATCGGATGTAATACCAAAGGAATGTCCAACCAGATCAACAAGGTTTGCTCCAATATCATCATCGTCAGCCTGATACCTTTCACTGGTGAAGGCAAGACCATTCCCTTCACCAAACTTTACAATCCGTGTCAGAAGCTTCTTCACTGATGCAGTGACATGACTTGCATGCTGAAAGTTGTGGAAAGGGTTATCTTGGTACATTTCCGCTATGTGAGACAAGTACATTCTCAACTGCGACTTGGCTTCATCTCCGATATCGATGGAGCTAGGTCTTCGACGAGCACGAAGATCCTCAGCTTGGAATCGCTTCATTGGGATGATAGGAGTGAACTCATCCAGCACAGTGGTGTCCCCACTCCCTATTCTTTGTTCTGCGCTGGAGAGAGCAGTAATTTCATTCACAACACCGCCTCGAGAGGCGATGATCTGCTGCAGAAGTGAAGCCAAGACTTCCACATTCCATTCGACGAGGCGTTCGATCTTGGCCAATTTTTGGTCGTTCTCAACATCAAAGCCGATTCCGATTCCGTCTAGGCTATCGGATTCTTCTTCTGTTTCTACGGATTCGGCGAGGGTCGTCATACTACTCTTCAGGTCGGATCCTTTGGGTCTACGAGCCCTTGACTTTCGCAACCAATAAGTCTGCATATCACCTTTTCCCTTGACATTAATTTTGCTACTACGCGGCATGATCCATTGACCGAGTCCAGCTTCTGTGAGGATGTTAGCAGTGGCTAGAGAAAGTTGGATGCGATTTTGTTCCCCACTCTGTTCCATTCGAGCAGCAGTATTCATTGTATCGCCAAAGAGTTGGAAGCGACTTCTTTCTCCACGAAGGACACCGGCGGTAACTTGACCACTATAGTTTCGCAACGGTACGGTTGTTTTACTTTGTTAGTTTGCGTTCAATACAAGAAGGGGTGCGCGATTCGAAGGACTTACCTGTGAATTCCAGTCCTTAGATCCAAATCTCCAGTGTCTGGGCCCAACGTCACTTCCAGCTTGAGTGTCACTTCCTTCATTTTCTTCAAGCATTCTAGGGCGAATAAGCAGGCAACAAGAGCATGCTTTTCAACTGGTTCTGGCAAGCCGACTGCAGCGACATAACAGTCTCCCACCGTCTCGACCTTGAACACGTTGTGGCGGTAAGCAATCTTATCAAACGCACCATAGATAGTTTCCAACAGGACAAAGACTTGCTGCGGTTCTCGTGCTGATGACCAAGCTGTAAAGCCAGCAATGTCAGCGAAGACGACGGTAATGCTGGGGAACAGGTCTGCCAACGGGGCAGATCCAGAGATGTGCGAATCTCCTTCGAAGTCAAGATCTCCAAAACCGTCGGTAAATTCGTGATTAAGATCCCTTCCGTCTTTGTCGTTCTGTCTCTCCTGGCTTTGGTACAGGCGATTGCGAATGGCAGTGGGGAAGACGTTTGCGACAATCCTCTCTTGCCTCATAATTCTGTCCATGACTTTCACTTGGCGTCTTCGAACAAAGAAATCGTACAGAAGAAAAACCAGACTTGTAAAGATGAAGATGACGACCACAACGGCGGTATAAATGTCAGCCTTGTCAGTTTGGAATGAGATCTCCAAGTCTTCAGATGGATAAACGTGCAATGTCAATGTTGGAACGCAGGTACCCTTTGGAAGTTGTGACTCATCGATGCCAAGATCCACAAATACATCTGTGATTTCCATGCTGTCGTACTTGGGATTGTGAACGTCCGATTCACCCAGGTATTCAGCATGTGGTCCGTCGATCCTGTACGAGGCAACGTGTGCTGCCGCCCCATCCTGTCTGGTACACAGGTCTGGGCAGGCCGTCTTCAATACCACAACGATGCCGTCCTCGCCTTCTGTCAAAATCCCCTTGAAATAATCCAACCAATGGAGCCGAATCCCGGTGGCAGCAACCATCTTTTTATCTTCAGCGTCAGAGTTGGGTGTGTCAAAGATTGGGTGAACAATCTGGCTCCCCACAACCTGAGTACCGTCCGCATCAGCTAGAAGGGAGAATCCAATGGTGGCTTTTCCGATAGCTCTGGATATGTTGAAGAGGGCAGCGGTTCCTGGAGCCATCATCGAGTTTAACAACGTGACCATAAGAGGATGGTCTGGAGCAAAGTTGATCGGGTAGAGCTGCAAAGCTGGGAGCGATTCAGCATTGCCAGTCAGTGGGGTCGGTTGGTAGTTATTCGCGGGATCATAAAAGTGAATGAATGGAACGGTCTTCTGCCAGAGTTGGTCAGCAGTCATGTCAGATTTTTCATTCTCGACAGACTCTTGATACCACTTGGGGACAGCTTGGGCGGCAAACTCATTGAATCTGACACGTTCCTCTGCTTGTACTATCGGCACCATCGCCACTTTTGCATCTGACACACCTGTGAGCTCTACCAGGCCCTGTGCCTTGATCGACCAATCGGGGATAGCATAGAACGGCCAGCTGGTGTTGAGCAAGGCTTGTTCTGAAGCCGCTTGTGATGAAATGGAAACCGAGAAAGCATCCAAGGCTGATAAGAAATGATCAGCCTTTTGCCTTGAAACAATAAGAACCTCAGAGGAGTAGCCCGCAAACTAGCCAACAAATGAAGCAAGGAGAAATGTTAGGAAACAGTTTAAAGGGGGACGCGTGAGGCAATATAGCAGTGATTACCTGATTCTCGAAATTCGTCTTTTCTTGATTCTTGACAAGGAAGTATGTGGAGGTACCAACACCGCTTACTGCCGAGATAATGATTAGTGCGACCAAGATCTTTGCCCTTAGAATGTTGACTTCTTCTTGCTTCCATACTTCTGGAGGTTGGTAAGTTTCCCTGTGACGCGTGATGTCTCCGCTCGTAGAATTGGATGCATCGTGGGAAGGAAACGAACTGCTACTTGATAGGCGCGTAATGCTGCTCTTCTTGGAAGACAAACTTCGATCGTCGCTCATTGATATGGTGATAGGTCAACTATTCCAAGCTATTTGATTTAAAAAGTGGGAATGGAGCGAGTAAAAAGCATCTTGGATGATGATGCCTTGTTGTTGTTTTCGGATAAATCTTGCAAGGTGTGAGGTGCAGAAAGAAAATCGCCCATCAAGTCGACGGAAAAGGCTTGTCTATGGATTTATTGCATCGAAACAGCGATTTTTGAATGTTAAAGGCACTTCCGTTCCGAACCATGAAGGAATAGCTAGAGAGGAAGCTCTTTTTACACTAGCCTGCAGTAACGCTTGTATAAGAACATTATTCCATTTTCTTTTTGCAGCCTTTAAACAACTAGTTAATGACGTGTTCCTGGGCATTTTCCTACAGAGGCCAAAATAGCAAACTACTTATCGGACTCCTCTGGTCCAAAATGCATAGATTTTCTGTGTATTCCGTCAACAGAACCAGTTCAACTCTACACGAAATGACGGTGGAAGACGGCAACACGAAACTACTCGACCAAGCGGTGGAAGAGTGGAAAATCCTATCCTGAGAGCCACAAGGCTTACTAGGGAGGGCTACGGAGTCTCGTTCAAGAAGTTTATGTAATACGGGATTGGCTAACCTGCTCAGACACTTCGCAATCAGAACGGAGAAGCAAGTACGATTGTTTCAAAGGTACAAGCCTAACAATGCACCATATCATTCTACAGAATCGGATAGAAGATTGAAGAGAAATACAGCCAAGCGACTGAGGCTTTCCCACAGTAGACGGTTGATGTCTCTTCTTCTACTGAACCTTCTCTCGAAAATCGGCGATGACATACGCAGCATCTGAGAAGTTCCCCCTATTTTTTTTGAGAAACATTCATTGAAGACTTCTGCCAAAACAAGAGGCTGGCATTGCATGTAGGATCTGCGGAAATTAAGCAACCGGAAACCTGCTCTGTATTAAACAATCATTGAAGACTGCTACCAAAACAAAAGGCCAGATTTGCAAGTGTATCAGCGGAAATCAAGCAACCGGAAACCGCTTTTTTGAAGACTCTATAGGAGGAGCAGGAGCCATGTTCTTGAGGAGGGCAAGAAAATGGAAGAATGGCTCCGAGAGAAGGCAGTAAAAAGATGTATACACAGAATGTGTTCGTATCAGAGTTCGTTAGCTTCTCGAGTCTACCCTGCTTGTGTCAAATTATTGAAAGAGATGTTTGTCTGCTTCTTGGCCTTTTCTTTTCATGACAAAACCAAAGCTGTGAGCCGGCAGTGAATTTTGAACGTCATGATGCATTTGTTTGTTTTTTGAAAAAAAGGTGTCTTTGGCCTTTTGTGGAACAGTCATATAAGCACCACTGTTTTGTTTCGTTCGCCCCCATTAAGGATGCTATGATACCAACGTAGCTACTACTGTGACAGAAAGAAACACCCCCTCCTTCATTTCGGGGAGAGCCATGGTGGCGAAGTATATAAGCCATTGGAAAAACAATATGCAGTAGGCAGACGTAAGTATCGCACGGGAGCGAGAATATTCACTGAACAGTCATGGGTTCGCGCTATAGCTTGTTGTGTGTAGCTGTGTGTACTTGGGTCTAGGAGGGAGAAGAACTCTGGGGGGTGCCGTGAATCTTACGGCCTTTCCAATAGAGCATGTACGTACTTCTCGTAGAAACGATGTTGACACCCTAATTTGCTCCAACTCGTGATAAAACCTTCGAGAGGTTCGTTTTGGAGATTTTCCACAGCTTCTCTTGGCGTACATTTTCAGCCACGTTCTACGCAGAGGGTCCATCTGAGCATAAAAAATATTTGATTTTCGGTCGGTGTGAAACTTTTTTTGCGGTCACATTTTCCAAGTTTTTGTTCTTGAACGCATCTATCATCATCATCATGGTTCTATTGAGAGAGCGCAAGTCTAAGGAAGCCGAAAAGGAGGTCGTCACAGTGAAGCCAGTTGCAAAGGCAACGAAGAAGGCAAAGGCGGCCAAGACGGAGAAACCACCCAAGAAGGAGAAGGTCGCAAAGAAGCCCAAGGCCGCCAAGAAGATTAGCAAGAAGGCTGCTGCTCCTGCCGCTGATCGTGCTGCTGCTCCTGCTGCTGAGCCAGCTCCTTCCATCGTTCCTCTTCCTGCTGAACCTGCCATGGAAACTGAGGAACCTGCCGCAGAACCTGCCGAAGCCACCACCTTCGTGTCCGACGATCCAGATGCTGTTCTCGCCAAGTTTCTATCTGGCAAGGCAGCAGAGCACGAAGCCAAGCACGCTGACATCAAGGAACTCGATGCTTTGATCCGTGCCAAAGCACCGAGCTTGAAACCCGAACTTCAAGGCAAGGGAAGCATTGCGTACGGTGGTTTCGACTACCAGACCAAATCGAAATGCAAGGGCCGTTGGGCTCGCGTTGGGATCATGGTCAACAAGACTGGACTCTCTTTGATGATCGTTGGCAACAAGGATGGAAAGTACTTGTTGGAGCACTATCCCAAGAAGCACTTTGGTCAAGCGACTTTGGGAAAGTCGTGCATCCGCTTCACCAAGCTGTCCAAGTTGAACCTCGAGAGCATTGGTCAACTGGTCGAAGAAGCCGCCACTGCGGATATTTCTTCCTTCCAACAAGGAGTACCTGCGGCCTAGGTAAAGAGGGGGATAGAGGTACTAAATGTCTTTATTGTTGATTGTTGCATCCAGGAGCCACTAATAAACGAGGGGGGAAGATTTGAATCTGTGGCACCTTGAATATAATTCAGATATTGAAAAGCTACATGCCGTAGACTCTATTCTTAGTGATTCGAACAAATAGTTTCCAACAGAGTGGCCAAACGAACTACTCCATGTCCCTGTTCTTCTTCGTGCCATTCCTTCTGCAATACGTCGTTTTGTTGTTGTTTCTGCTGCTTTGCTCTCTGGACGGCTCTCAAAATGTCTTCATTTGTCAATACTACTGCTTTGCCGTTGCTGCTGTGGTTGTTCGCACAGCATTGCACACCCAAATTCTTATGCTCCAAGAGAGACGCAAAGAAGAATTGATCACCGGCCATGATGGGATGGACGATGCAAGGGATCTTGGCGCGCAAACAGGCATGCACGACTCCGGCTCCCCCATGGCACAACATCATGGAACACTTTGGCAAAACGTACGCATACGGAATGTAGACGGCACGGTACACTTTGGGATTGTCAAAGACAAAGGAATGGAACCTGGATGGACACGACCGAAATTGAAAGTGAGCACCCACCAACAGTGTCGGTTCATCGAGTTCCATCAATGCCTCCATGAGAACTGTGAATTGTCGAAACGGCATGGAACCAAATCCGACACACATTGGTTTATTATTGTCTCTCAAAAATGCCTCCAACGACGAATTGGGTACAAAATTGGAAGGAATAAAGTTGTCGGCGAGTGGCCCTATATCATAGACATGTGGTCCCACACCAGGCGTATTGGCAATGGGTGGCACAAAGTCGTTTGTGGAATAGGCATTGACAATGGAATACTGTGGATTGTTCCCCCTCAATATCTGCTGCAGTTCGGTCCAAGTTGGTGGTTCCACAGGAGGCCTATTCGTATTCTTGCTCGAAATACCCTGATATGCTTCTTGCATTCGACGTTTCAAAAAGGTCTCTTCCAAGGGCTGATCAATCTTCCAATAGCTTTCTTCAATTGCCTCTTCTGTATCAGAGATATTGTCATTCTGTAATGATGTACCTTCAACAACATTATTCTGATGGATCGCCATGATTGCTTGTACTGATTTTTGTATTGATATTCGGTACAAAGGAAAAATCCGATTCGGTGCCAATGGTTGCAAATGCAAGAGTACCATTTTCAGATTATTATCAGCATCGTTGACTGACTTGGTTAACAAAATGGACAATGGACGTGCCAGGGCAGAAGCCACGACCGCTTGACATTGACAGGCGATGGGATAGATCAGTTCCCAACAAGGAACAACCAATTCTCCCATGATTTCTCCTACCGTTTCCACATGTCTCAATTTGGGATCACAAACATCTTCTCGTGATTTGCGAACCTTGTAAAAGTCTTCCTGCCGAAATGGCAAGGCATGAATCTGAAAGGACGACGAATCATCTTTTGCAGGGATTCTAGGAATGTATTCTGGTTGAACCCACAAATCGACGGCGTGTTGTCGTTTCAGTAATTCGTGTGCTAGAGCCACGTAGGGTTCCACATCTCCCCAACTTCCGACAGAAATCATTAGCACTCTCATTCTATGCTTGCATTCGTTCGCTGATGTTTGGAAACCCACATTCTCACTGTCCAATACTACAATATTGGAAGGAAGGGTTCCTTTCAAAAGAAGTACTCTTCTTGGTGGCAGAGAAAGTCTCGTCAGAACTTCTAATCGTTACCTGCAGTTGGTTCGTGTGTAGAAAGAGGTAGGTTGTGGATCAGAAGAAACAATTGCACTATTGTTGGAAGAAGGATTGCATCCGATTAAAAGAAATGTTCTTCTTGGTGGTAAAGGTTGTCGTCAGAGCGGTGAGGGGACAGAAAAGAAATCCGAGTTGAATATTGTTTGATAAGAAGAATATAATCGCTGCTGCCGTTGGCTCTTGTATAAAGAAGAGGTTGCTGATCCGACGAAATGATAGCGACGGTCCACTATTGGATTGTATCCGATTAAAAGAAAAAGATTCTTCTTGGTGGCAGCAGTAGTCGTCAGAGAGATGAGAGAGGAAGGAAAAGTATTCTTTCGAGTGGAGCTTTGTTTGATAAGAAGAATCTAATCGCTACTGCCGTTGGCTCGTGTGGAAAAGAGGTTTCGATCAGATGCTTGCGTTTAGCTGCTGGTGGTGAAGAACTGCTGGTGGTGAAGAAAGCCCTTTGTGTTTTTTTGCTCTCTTTTTGTTGTTGGGGAATCTGAAGCGCAAAAAGTTTGGGTGCGAAAAAGCCGAACACAGTCAGTTTCATCGCTATGACGTGGGCGGTGTCCAATGCCGACTTTGAAGCTAGCTCCAGTCGAGTCTTGGTACGTAGAAAGATACGCGTGAGAAGCACTCCGAAACAAGAGGCGTATCTTGGAAAGGAACTTCCAAGCCGTTTCCAAAAATCTAGCATACATCAACCAACTGCAATTTCGAGTATGGCCACAGATTCCACGACAGAGTGCGTTGGCGGTGACGTTCCAAGAACAGATTCATGGCACGCCTGCCTTCCAAGATGATCCAGAAAATATACTATTTCGTACGTAGGAACCGCCAGGATTGCTCCATTTCCGCATACATATATACACGTAACGTTCACCTCTGGGAAAAAAGTGAGGGGGTGCCAAACACCTACTACGTGATCAGCGGTTCCCATTTTCCGATCAACAGAATACTCACGGTCAGAGCCAATCGCTCATTCAAAAATTCTCTCCTACACGAACTACTTCATAAATACATTTCATTCGTTTTCAAAACCGGGATACGTACTAAACTCTCTCTTATTTCTTTAGCATCTTCATCAACACCATGCCTTGGCTTATCAAAGTAAGTCTGCTTCAGCTGCTGAAAGGATATACTGTAGATGCGATGGGATGGGAAAAGGCAAATAGTGGAGTGATGCGAACTCGCTTGGCTGCACCTCGCTCTAGGGAATGCGAATGCATTTCATTCATCATTCATCATCTTTGTCACTCAACCTGTCTTCCGTGAAACTCTCCCGCGTGACTAAAATAGGGAAACAAAGATGCATCTCAGAATTTATTCTTCATTCATGTACCACGATGTGGAGGCACCAGCTTAATGCATGAATACCAAGTCCCCACCAAAGTAATGGAGGGGCGCAGCTTGTGGGGCAAGTTAGGAATGACAATTTTCTTTCGGCGATATAAACTATTGGAATCGGCCAACTTTCCATGGAAGACCAAGACTTCTTTGATATGTTTGATTGCTTTCATTTCAGGGATATCCCTGCTGGCAACTCAATCCTCTCGTTACCTTCGGGATTTGGCGTATGGTCTTACCATTCTGGCGATTTTGTTCTTTACCTGCCTGACGTTTCTGTTTACGGCTCCCATCATTGGACGAGTTACCATGATCCGAAGAGCCTACCTCATTATTGTGCACGATGTTTTATGTCGCTTCATGGAATCGATAGAGTGGTGTACGGGAACCAACAAAACTGGATACATGATGCATTTGACTGCTAACAAGTTGATGCAACATGAGTATATTTCAAAAGAGGAATTTGAAGAAACATGTACTATGGCCATTGTCCGAAACCCGTATTCACGGATGGTTTCCATTTACAACTACAACAAATTCGGTTCTCTCGAATCCTTTGATGACTTTGTAAAGGACTGGTATCATCGCATGACGAAACCTTACCGAGAAAGGGGTGAATTGGATGAATGGTACACACCGTGCCATACAATTCCCCAACATGAATTCACACACGCGGACAATGGAAGCAAACAACTGGTTCAGTCCATTATCAGACAAGAAGAATTGAAGCTGCTGAAAAAGGACCCTGAGGAAGTAGGGGAAGGAACTTCGGTATCCAGCTTGCCGGAATTGGTCAAAACCGCACTGCTGGGCATGCCGCATACCAACTCGCGTTCCAAGGGAAAGAGATGGCAAGACTACTACACGAAGCAGGAAACATTGAATCTTGTTTACGAAATGTACCAAAGGGATTTTGAAGTCTTTGGATACGACCCAGTATTAAAAAACTTGGAACCACCCAAAAAACTGCAAGAACAAGACGAAGAGCAGCCACCGGTTCACAAAGATGCTGCCGAAGTTAAGAAAGAGAATCCTTCGTGGTCGTTGTCATCCTTCTTTTCCACTAGACGGCAGCAGCAACAGCAGCAGAGTGGTGGATCTACAGAAGAAGACCATGCCACCAGCGACGAGGGAGACAACAACAGCAGTAGGAGTGATCACTCTGCAAAGTCGAGTTTGGATGATTCTAGATGGAATCCAGAAATTGAAGAAGTGGCGGAAGTCTAGTCCGCATGTGTATTACTCCTATGACTACTTTTTGTTATGTGTGGTTGTGCGAGACAAAGTTCACATTTGTACCAACATAGTTGTATGCCCAAGAACTGTTGTTATTAATAACTTAACTAGTATGTTACATCAAATCACTCCAAATCTGTCTCAGCTCTGACAGTTGGAACCATGTCAAAAGGAATGCTGTCATGGACTCTTCTGACTCAGACCAACACACATGAATTGAGCACCCTTTTTCCTTCCTTTTGTTAAACACAAAGTCAACCAACCACGTGCAAATACAGTTTAATGAACACCTTTCAACGGTTGTTCTGCAAGACTCTTTTTGTCGTCCGAATGTTAATTGTGTTGGTCGTACAAGATAGGTTATTTTCCTAGTTGTAGAAATACTTTACGTCATAACAGAGAGAAGATCCAATCACGAATGCCAAGCACGAATGGCTGGTACATTTATACATAACGGGGAGCACCCACATGACGCACCCACTAGAACATTACGCGGGTGTGCATGGACCAGAAAGGTGTGTGGGGGAGAGTTTCGCACTTGGAAAGAAGGGCCTCTGAGCACTTCACGGGATCATGGTGAGAGTGTGTACTGCATGCATACATTGAGGTGCGTCTGAAGAAAGGAGTATATCTGGTGAGATTTTTACTCCCTTTCCCCTCATCATCAATAACAACAACAATAACATACAGCTGCAAGGTAGTTGCTTGTTTGTTGGCTATCTCGAGAGTGTTGCCAGTCACAGAAAAACAGTCATATTCACCCCACGAGCAGAGAAGGATCTTCTGGAGGTGCGACAGTCATCTTTGGCGGTCCGTGATTTGATTATCGCTAGTGACACTGTACTTGCCCAGTGACGTGTAGCGCATCCAACACCTTCCAGCTGCATCAGTGGGATCTTCCGCAGGGAATATTAGTCCTTCGAAGCAGCAGCCGCAGCAGCAGGAGTGTCGTCTGAAAAGAAAAAGAAACAAGAACCGCAACACCGAGCAGAAGGAAGTATCTAGAAAATGAGCAATAAGACGGATGCTACAGAAGAGACGGAGGGGGGAACAATTTCCTTCGAAGATGGTGCCGATGAAATAATATCCGATACGGAAGAAGATGGAACCAGAAATGTCAGAGTTCCGAATACAGCCAGCCCCGAAACGTCGCCAATTTCAGAATCTTCCTTTCGCGGGGCTCCTGTTGGTGCTGGAGGCATATCTCCCCTGAGTGAAAGAAAAGACAGCGTGCATACGAATGGAATGTACATGGGTGGAACAGTATTGTTGTCAGACGATGACACATTGAGTCAGGATAGTTTTGCCGATGCCAACAGCGATGAAATTTATTCGGATGAAGAACTCAGTATCAGCGAGGAAGAAGAGGACGATGATGACCGATACAACTCGGACGACGAAGAAGATTATTATGAAGACCTGGCCTATCGAACGGATTCAGAAGATGAAATAACGGTGGAAGATGCCTTGGCGACGATTGTGGAGGAGGAGGAAGAAGACGAGTCCTCTGAAGAAGGAGATGAGGGGGATGAAGACGGAGATGGGAACAGCAAGAATATCAAATCCTTATATTCCTATAGCAATGACGACGATGATAATGAATATGGGATGGTCTACGAAGATGATTTGGCTGCGGGAGAGCGCTCTGCTCGGCCCGCACGTGTGCTTTCCCTGGAAGACGGGGACGATGACAACGACGAAGAGGACTCTCTCAATGATTCGGGGTATTTCATTACGCGGGATACTTTCAGAACAGCTGCTGCAGCGGAGGAAAAATCCGAGGAACAAACGCCACGAATTGTAGAAAAGGATGACTTTTCGCAACTGCTCAAGAGCAAGGATTGGAACGCACTTATGCCTTTTCTGCAGAAATTTCTTCAGTCTCGCGCCGATGTGGACGATGAACAACTCCTTCATGCAGCACTTACGCGGATGGACACCTACGGAAACACCAAATCCTATCCAATTCACTTCGTGGTCTGGAGGGCACCGACCACTTTTATCAAACAGTTTATTGGGGCCATTCCGTCCCAATGGCAAAGTGAGACTCTAAGCAAAGTTGATGCATATGGTAACACACCTCTACATTTGGCATGCTCGCGATTGGAAGCTACCATTCCAGCAACAAAAGGGGACAATGATGCTGAGGGGACTGCTACACTCGATGTTAGCGTTGTGGAAATGATATCGGAGTGTGGCCCAGAAACACACGAACTTCTCAACAAACAAGGCGATTCGCCACTTTCCTTACTCTTAAAGTCGAATGCCATGAAGGCCGATCCTGTCAAATTCCAAAAAGTCGAAGCAACTGCGGAAAAGCTTGTCCGATCCATGTTGCAAGACCGAATACACTTGATCACGCGTAAGAACATGTTTGATTTCAAAACGCTCTTGCACATTGCTGCTGCCAATGGGGCACATGAAAAGGTACTGCTGGCGTTGTTGGAAATGGCAGGCCCATCCATTGGAAAGATGGCCGACACTGCCGGAAGAATACCACTTCATTACGTTGCAGGGTGTATGACGGGGAAGAGTCCTCAAGCAACCTTTGCGGAACAATTGATTCAAGCCCATCCACTGGGGGTCGTCCACAAGACAACCTCTGGTGACACACCACTCCATATCTTTGTTAGCAGCATTCAACAACGAATTAAGGTAAAAGAGGATCGGGAGGGACCAGAATCCAACAAAATCACAAAACTGCTGATTGGTTCCACTGAAAACGAAGATGAATGTGCTCTCCTTGTCAAGAACTCCAATGCGGTATGTTTGGAAATTTTCTACATTCCGGGGTATCTTACGTCTTCCCACTAACACAATGTATTCTTGTCCTTGATTGTGCCATTCATTGCAGCTTTCGCCATTGCACTGTTGTGCCTTGTTCAATACGCCGGCCCACATTTTGAAGAGTCTAATGGAATCACCCTTTGCAGCCAGAGCATCGACAGTAACGGATACCAACAGTGCAACTGCATTGCATTTGGCCTGTGCCTCATCCAGGTGCCGACAAATGATAGAAACGATCAAAATATTGGGAACTACGGAAGCTGCTGTCATGAGGGATAACAAGTCACGAACACCTATGCATGTTGCGGCAGAGAATCCAAATGTGACCAAACGTTTTGTCAAGGCGTTGGCAGAAGTGAATCCAAAGGCTGCCAAGGTGCGGAATTCCAAAGGACGGATGCCAATGCATGTGGCACTGCGAAAACGAGCCAAGGATTCTGTCATCAAGGCACTGCTCAAGACGTATCCGAAAGCTGTTCGGTCCACCTTTAGCGGTAGGAACTCTGTTTTTCATGAAATGTGCCAGTACAAGACTTCAGCGGCTATCATGAAAGCCATGCTGAAAATGCATCCACCAGGCGTCAAGTTGAAGAACAAATTTGGAAATCTTCCTTTGCATGTAGCAATTGTGTACGAGTGCCCGACCGACGTTTTGCAACAATTGTTGGATGCGCATTCTGCAGGATGCCTGACAAAGAACAAAAGTGGGGAAACGCCACTGTAAGTTCAAAATAGAATATCTCATCTTTACTTTCAGTGAACAACAACTAACTCCTTTGCGTTTTTCCTATACACTCAATACAGGCACTATGCAGCGGCGAACAATTCGGTGGAAGTGACCAAGTTGCTTCTGAGTCTAGAGCCGAAAGCGGCCATCTTGAAGAATAAGAAGGGGGAAACGCCAGTAGATCAGGCCAAAGCAAACACCACGGTGGATCCAGATCTTGTCAAGATTCTGGAAGACACCAGAAACAGTGTATATGCTGCCAGAGCTCTGAAGAAGAGATCCAGCAACAAAGACCGGATAAAAAAGCCTTCATCGGCGCGTTCATTGGATGACACTGAATCGACCGAGAAAAAGCCAAAGCGATCCTCTAGTAGCAAATCGAAAACGGACCAGGGAACGTCCAAGCAAACAACGTCTTCCAAACGGAGAAGTGTCTCGCCCGGGACGAAGAAACGATCTTCTCGGAGGATTTCAGACAGTGAGAGTAGCAAAGGCTCGTCGCCAACGGAATCTCCCAAGACTGCAGAAAAGAGGAGTCTCAGGCGAATGCTCAAGTCCTCAGGCTCCGGTAGCCGATCAAAGTCTCCTTTACCGGATCCACCGATAGAACCTCCCTCCCAGGACCGACTGAGCAAGTCTGATCATCCAGAAAAGAAGGAGAAGACTAGTTTCAACAATTCAGACCATGCTCGTGATCGCCGACCACGGGGCGGAGGTTTGTCTCGATCCAAATCAGATCGGGGTTTCCGCGCCGATCAGAATGAGATATTGGAACAGGAAGAAGTCTTTTCCAAGCAGCTGAAGGAGTCCCGAGAGTTTGAAGGGGTGTCTGACCGGTCGTTCCGCCGAGGGGGTCGTAAGCCTACGGATCCAAGTCGCAAAGACAGTTCAAGTTTGAGTCCCAAGGTCACTTCTTCCAAAGGAAGGAGCCGATCCAGGTCTCGCAAACGTCGGTCCGGCGTGAGCACCAAGGATGCCACTCCAAGCACTGAAATGGATGGTGTTGCTAACAGCAATGGCGATTGTGAGCAGAGCACTTCACCAGGGCCTCCACCTGTTCCAGTTGAGACCCCCAAGGCATCAATTGTCAAAAAAAGGTCGAGCTCAAAGAAACGCTGTTCCTCGGGTGCGTCACTGACGTCTCTGTCGTCTGTCGGCTCGGATCCCAATGCTAGTATGCCGACATCCGCAGACTCGAAATCTACGGATTCGAAGTCTGCAGATGGGAGTACTCATAGCACTAGTGGCCGGAAGAGTGGTCCGGGGGCAGCTCTGGCTTCTCTGCGCAATTCGTTGAAACGATCGACTAGCCGGAAATTCAAAAAGAACAGCGCCAAACTTGGGATGGATGAAACCCCCATTTCTACGAAAAAGTTCAGCAATTCCAAGCGAGGTACCCTGGTCGATGCGCTGTTCTCATCGGACAAACCATTTCAATCCAAGCTCCCCATGGAAGAAGAGGACAACAATGAAGATACACCGGCTCCTTAATTCTAGGCTCTATTTGCTTGCTTCGATACCTACCTAGCTTTTGTTGTAGTGAAACTAGAAATCAATGTGCATAGGAATCTCTGGTTGGGAAAGACAGAGTCGTGGGTAGCTATTCATGACAATGGGCCTTTCGATATCGTTGTTTCCTGTAAGCTACTACTATTAATATAGATACTTTCTAAGCCAAGATCACTCCCCATCGTCCACCCCGACCATTCCGTTCTGTAGTAAGACTTTTGCATCTTCGCAGCTCAGTTCTTTTCCCCATTCAGTCACTTCCATGGTATCGTCCAAGTGGTAGTAGATGTTGACCTTGAACGCACCCACGCAATCTTTCGTATCGGTGTTTCGAGCCATGACTATCATTAAAAGATTCAAGCCTGCAACAACTTGTTGCGATGCCGCAATGATTTGTGGTTTGCACGTGTCATCAACGTCAAACGAATACTTCTCCTTTGAGTGCTTCAGTTCGTACAGGGCAAAAGCAGCCGCATCTTGGATTCTGGGATCTTTTAAATCTTCGACAGGTGTATACGCTCCCACTGAAGCAGCCTCTACTGTTGCCGAATTCAACAATAGTAGCACCATCATCAGGAACCACCCAAAGCTCATTGTGAAACCACCTTTGCCCATCGTTCTCTAGTTCTTTTTAACCCACGTATTAAATTAGGTTTCCGTCGAGGTTGATAATTTTCTTTCTGCGAAGTGCGTTTCTTGTGAAAATGACAGAGCGATTCAAATTCTCTACTCAGCGCAAAATGTCGATCGTTCCGTCTTGAGTCGAGAGCTTCTTGTTTTGATTCTTGCCTCCTCTCTTCCTCCGTCTTCCGAGAATTCGGATTGGGTTGATGGTTTGATTGATTCATTTGATTCAACAATCGGTAGTTTCTAGGCGTGCGCGCTCATTGGGAGGTTGGGGACTGATCACATATCAAAGATCATCTGTCAATGAAGATGTGAAATGCACGCATGCCCAACAGTGGCCACCACAAGAATTATTCGTGTGGGGACAGGAATATGTCGGCAACAAAATCTGTCCAGCCCACGCGAACAAGAGAGCAGAGGACTATTCTTGGACTACTGCGCTACTTGTCTCTCAAGACTCTACTGCACATCCCACCAAGTCCTTTTCTTCTTCTTCTTCTTCCGACAAGGCCAGGAATAACACATAGCTTCAATATGGCTTGCGGGGATTTAGGAAGTCGTTCACGGTGC